>VXBQ01010699.1:552054-605528 GCA_013400175.1 Phainopepla nitens
TGTTTTTTTTTTTTTTTTACCTTTTTGTACTTTTATGAAATAGATGCTTTGATACTTTTTTGCTTTTGCCTTACATCTGAAGTTTCTCATTCTAAATTGCAAATGTCTGACCAACAGCCTGGCAACTCATTGAAAAAACATGAGGGATACAAACAGGTGTTTGACTCAGAAAAGACATACCTCAGTACAGACAAACTCTTTTCATCACAGTGATTGTCCTGAAGGAGGCACAAGAAGCAAATAGTAAATAATCTCTTCATAAAACAGGGCCTTCATTTGAAATCAATTAGATAGTCCAATTTCTATTACTTATATACTTCCAGAGACTTCATCAGGCAATTAAATGAGAAAATGAACTCCCCCTTTTTTTTCTTTTCCTCTTAATTTTAGACTAAACAAATTAGAAATCATATGTATCAATATGATTTTCTTAACTAGAAGTCATCTTCTTCTGTGCTTCATATATAGACAGTCATTGTTTTTCCAACAGGAAAGACTTTTCTTCCAGGCACTATTGATTTTATTATACACACATGCACAGATGCAGACTGTTACTGTATATTTTTGACTTATTATTTAGTTGACTTAGTGATTCCAGTAAGCCTAGTATATCTAAGACAGCAGGAGAACTGCTTGTCTGTATTTTGCCTGTAGCCTGTTGTGATGAGGAAGACATTACTGTATTATCTCTTGCAGGAGACTTACATTTTTAGCAACTGACAGCAAAGAAAATCTGTTTAAATGATCATATAATTGCTTTGGTTTAAAAGACATAAATCCACAAGAGAAAACAAAGGATATTTAGACTCCAGGAAGTGTGTTGAAAGAAGAAACGAAAAGAAAAAAAACCCAAACCAACGAGTAGTATAGGTTATAAACTCCAGGTTAAAAATTATTTTTCCTCAGAAACCGTTTAGTCAAACCCATGCTTTATATTCTTTAATTGTAATTTACCAAGAGCTTTTGGGCTTGACATCCTGTACACCCAGAGCTGTCCTCCTGGGCAAGGAGAATTGCACAAACCTCACTGAGGTCAGTTCTGAGAGGCTGACCAAGGAGATCTCCTTCCCACCCTTCTCTTTATTACTATTTAAATTACACGTGATTTTATGAATAATACTATCCTAAGCAGAATTCATTTATTTCTGCACCCTTTTCAGCAATTTTGTTGTGTAATCTGTACATGACCACTCATTGTTTTTAAAATGCAGAAGGTTACTGCTGAACACCAAATCTGTTGTTTACACAGAAGTAAATGGTTATAACTGGTTCCTCTTTCCACTATGGATGTCATTGTTCGCAAGTTTTTGTGATTCTAAGACTTCTACGAAAGCCCACTTGTCCCTGGCTGAGGTCAGCTACTGGCAGACTGGCACAGTGCAAAAGGGCAAGCAGCCACCACAAATCATTGTGATTTTACCACTATTTAGAGAAAAAGCAGAGTATACATGCAGTGAAAATTCCAGGAACGACAGGAACAGAGTATGCATATCCACCCTAGGGATTCAAATATAACATGAATATTTTGCTGACAAAAGATAAACTCAGTTACTAAAAGGGCTTAACAACCCCTCATGGTTACTGAATTATTCAAATATTAACTATAGGAGTGGGGATTATAGAAAGCATGCATAGAATCTACAATGGTTTGGGTTGGAAAGGAACTTAAAGATCATCTAGTTCCAACCCCCTACCAAGGGCAGGGATACCTTCCACTAGATCAGACTAGACTAAATCCTTAATGTTCAACACAGACTTCCCTAATACTGGAAGAAATGGCAGTGTTCAGGGCAGAGCAGAGGAATGGCTTGGTCAGTAGTTTGTTCCTGAAAGTTGAACATTTTGAGTGTGGAAAACAAATGAGTTTTGTGTTATTTTATAAGATTACAGATTAGATACAGCTAGATGTGACATTTGCTACAGTATGCCATGACATCAGGGAAGATCTGGGAATCAGATAAGTTGGCTGGAGAGGAGAGTTTATCTGTAAGAAATATAAGCACCGTACTTACTCTTAAATAGTATTCTGAGAATAATGTAATCATCTTGCTGGGCATCCTTCTGAAGGAGGGACACTAAACAGAAAAAGAGAAAATGTACATTTTTTGAAACAAAGAGAGTCAAGATCAGTCTCCAAGTGGGTGCTTTTCAAGTATGTGGCAGGCAACTTTTCTTCATATAATAAATTGATTTTTGTATTTGCTTCCAATAAAGGACTTCTGTGCACAAGCCTTTTTGATCAATATTGAAAAAGAGCCCAAAAACCAAAACCTCAAAAAACCCAGCCCTCAACTCTAAAGCTATCTACTTAAATTTCTATTCAGATACTTCTGTAACATTTAACCTTTAATAACTTAGCCTCCTCCAATTTGGCAAGTTTTGGACTATCTGATATCAATAAATAAATTAGCTTTGGTCTTGAGGTGTTTAATGAGTGCTTTATAGAAGATGTATGAGGCACTGAAAAAAGGAAGGCAACTTGTGAATGTATTGCATCCATAATGAGACAACTTATTATCTTTTGGCCATTTCCAGTCAAACAAAGAGTACTTCTGAATATAAAAACAGCACAAAAACTGCTGTTTGTTCAAACCGCAATTTGAAAACTATGGGACTCCCTACCCTTTAAGGGTGAGATGCCACATGGATGAGTTTTATAGATATGGGGATGTGGAGAAGGAATGAAAGTCTTTGTGCCTTCTCATAAGCATATAAAAGATGACAAACTTCATAATGCTTGGTCAGTGGTATATGAAATTTTGTTTTCAGAGGTCATCCTGAAACATTTGCAAATGCAGAAGTGCATGTTTTGCGTAGTGGTTGAAGCTTTTGTGGATGTGAATATCATGAGCCTTTTTGCCTTTAGGCAAAAAAACATAAATAGATTTGGCATTAAAAAATGGCATTGTATTCTTTTCCCATGACCTGAATCAGGTATGAATCATCCTTTTAAGCATTTTCATAAATGGAAATTAAATCCCAAACCATTTCACCATTCATTAGGAGTAATTAAAAAGCATTTAGCTTGTTTATGGCTATAGTTCATTGGGTTGGTACAGCTCTGCACTACATCAGTCTTGCAGCACTGGCTATTTCCCTCAGTGCCAACATCATGCTGGCACAGGAGCTCAGAGCCGCAACCTTCTTCTTCAGGGTATAGAAGGGGCTGTTCTCAAATATTTTTTAGACCCTCCCTCTAAT
Organism: Phainopepla nitens; assembly: GCA_013400175.1. Classification (NCBI taxonomy): domain Eukaryota; kingdom Metazoa; phylum Chordata; class Aves; order Passeriformes; family Bombycillidae; genus Phainopepla; species Phainopepla nitens. The sequence continues at coordinate 555,256 of VXBQ01010699.1, forward strand.
CTTTATTCTAATTCAAAGCTATCTCTCCAACATAGCTAATAGATTCAAATGGGAGTGGATATTCTATACAATGTGTTAAGTCAGTGGGCCCAGACATATAACCTTATCTCCACTGCTTCACTTCATTACATGTTTAACCAGAGCATTTCTCTTAGCTACTCATCTCTCACAGTGGTGCTATTTAAAGTTTTTCAGTTGTGTCTCACAGTTTAACTCCCTTAAGTATTAACTCATGGCCATTTTACTTGTTTTCTACTGTGTGCAGCTTTGCTATAATACATGGACAGAAATGCAAAAGTTTTATGAGTGATAAATCACGTCTGTCATGCACTAAATATCTTGCTTTGGGTAACCCATGAATGCCCCAAGCAGTGTGAATTCCATGGCTTTACTGTGTAATGTCCAGTGTATTAACACACTGGGATGTAAATCACATCTCATATTTATAGTTTATTTTACCCCAGGAACATAAATAAGCACTAAACTCAATCCTCTATGCAAAATTTTACTTTGCATAGAATTTTCACCAGTCTTAACTCTTGGGTAACTTCTCAGCTTGGACTTTTAAAAAGTAGAAAGCCTTTTTATTCCATGCTGGTGAATGCAACTCAGCACTGCTGCAGCAGAGGGGTTTTCATCAGGTTGAATTTCCCATCTCAGCTCTTGATAACAGACCACCTCCTTTAAAGCCCAGAGTCTCCATTCTGACTTCCATGTTACCATGCTTCAAACAAACAAACAAACAAACAAATCATGCATTAGGATAAACACACCCAGCAGATTTCTCATTAAGAAGTGTGGAGAAACCCTGATTTTTGCAGCTGGATATGAAAATATTTTGATGAGAGAAAATTATAGTTTCAATTGTGACTGTTCAAGACTCTTGACAGCGGTCTTAATAAAGGTAAGGAGAAAATAAAATATTAAGAGACGTTGTAGTTGAATGCTGAATTTTCCTGAAGGCTACAGATGGGATCTGAATGGGCTGGAAAGGCAATATTTCGCTTTCAGTATGAAAAAGTTTCACCTGCTGAAAAGTCTTGATCTGCCACTTCAGATAGCAGAGGAATTTAGAATTGCTTTCAGAGCCTACTCCCATCTTTTTTGTCAGTAGATTTATTTTTTTTTTCAAAGAAGTGGGCTTTGTTATTTTTTAATCCTTCTGTTTTGCTCAGATGGTGATAAAGACTACATTGTAATGAAACCAGGACATGTAAAGGAATTATTTTTTATTTAGAGGAAAAAAATATGATTCTCCAGATTTCACCAAGACAAAACAAACCTAAACAAAGAAGCTTATGATTCTGAAAACTGAGTTTGCTTCCTTAGCATGATTGCTCCAGAGTGGTGTGGAGTTTTTACACTGCTTTTTTGGGGTAAATTTCTCTTCAGCTAGAATATGATTAATTGCTGAAAGGAAAGAAAAAACCTGTTTCTGTTTGATTAAAATGGTGTTGAGCATATTTGCTATCTTTTTCTGAAAACCAGGAAACTTAACAAAGACGTTTTCTATGATTCTAGTGATTTGTTATCTGAAAGCTTTGTTCCTAGAATAGCTAGTGAAGCAAGTGTTTCACCTTCCCTCCTTAGGCCTTTCACTTTATAAACATTTCTTTTTAATGCACAGATTTATCAGGATTTGCTAATGAAAATAAGTACAGAGGATTGTACTGTTTAATGGGCCAGAAAAAATAACATCTCTCAATTCTGTGAAGTGACATTTGCCATCATGCAGTGGCCTCTGCAGAGCCTGCAGTCAGATTCTGGGGAATAAGCTGTCCTGGGACTGGTGAATGTCACATATGTGACACGCCTGCCTAATAAGCTCTTTACAGCCAGCTCCCTGGAGTAGTTCTCCTTGCTGGGCTGTGAATTGGCTATTCTACAGCTTAAGCTGTTGCTAAAATGAATGCAGTTGGAGGGATGGTGCAGCTGCATCTCCACCATGAGCAGCCTCAGTCAAAGCTTTCCAAGTGGATACTGGAGGTGCTGAATAGAACAGAATAGAACAGAATAGTTTAAGCTTTTCAGGTGGAAGGGACCTGCCACAATCATCTGGTCTAAATGTGGTCTATGGCACCTTACCTTCTCAAAGTCAAGGTCTTGGGAATGCCAAAGAAGTCACAGTATGTGCAGAGACTCAGCACATCACCAAAGCAGAAAGATTTGAAGGGAAATCAAGCCTAGTTTGGTCCTTTGAAAAAATGTATAATTCCCAGTGATGGAAAATTGCTTTTTCAAGTAGTAGGAAAGAACTTTTATGCTTTACTAGTCGTTCTTTGTCTGCTTACATCTCATTTTTGCAACATGGAGCGTTACTAATTAATATATTCATGTATTATTAAAATTTGAAAAAAGATGTACTTGTATATGGAAAGCACTTCTAGGCAATTTAAATTAAGCTGAATACACAGCTGTGTATTCAGCTAAGATGGCACAGTGCAGGCTTAAAATTCTGATCCTTTTTTTCATTCATCTTTCTCCCTCTACTGATGCTTGTCCTCATTTCTAAGTTTCCATGCAGATATAAAACTTTGAGCTTCATGCTGGGGTTATGTAATTTGACAGACTTCAAGACCAACTTTCAAAGCCATTTGGTCAAGTGATTTAAGCTATGGCTAAACCCCTCTATTTTGAACACCTAGGAATGAACAACATAGTAATCAGTTATAAGTCATGCACATTTTCTTGCTAATTGTTCTCTGTTCCGTGTCTGTAGGGACGATTGTTATTTTTATGAGAAGTTAAACCTTACTTAGTGAGTGCATCAGCATAACTTGATTTGCCATGTGAGTGTAATAAAAACAGTACAAAGGCCAAAAAATATTCATTTTATGTACACGTTAAAAGTTAACCTGCAGCCTTTTCCACTTTGCTAAAAGTCTAGCAAATACAGTACATAACTTTGTGCCCTGAGCTTTTAGATTAAACTAATTTAATATTTATTAGTTGTTTTTCATGGTAGAGTTGCCACTCATCACAGCTGAATGCACTCTTTTGGCCAGCTAATCATCTGATTTGACCCTTTACCATGAAAACCAGGTGAGTATTTATTTTTAAGTCCATTTTAGTAGTCAAGGAGTCTGAGAAGGGAGAGGAAATTTGCTTGGTTTAGAGTGTTTGGATGAAGGGAGTAGCTGTGTTTAATCAGAGACAGATTTATGAAGGGGATGCCAGTGTAAAGATTCCTGTTGGAAATGGTCCATGTGCAATACCATGGTTTGAACCCAGTTAAGTCCACAAGACATGTCTCATCTAGATGGAAATTAGAAAAATTAAGGTAGTTACATTAAAGACAGAATAAAGCTGATCTGTGGACACTTGTGGATCTGCTCCTTAACCCTTAAAACTGCCTATCAGATTTTTTTTCCTTCAGGCTGTTCAAGTATTCACACATTTCTTTGGTTTTATGTCAGTAAAAATCTATGCTTTAAAAACAGAAAATCCCAGTCCTGCACAGATAGTGTGTGTTTGCAAATTTCATTATGCCCTTCAATGTCTCATCATGAAATTCAGGAAAGATACATAACTGGTTTAAATATTATTTTTTTCAGGCATTCGATCTTAATCCCATCAAGGTATTTAAAAAAAATCACATGCAAGGAAAAGATTATTTACTATTCAAGTGTTCATAATGCATGTGAAATAATTGGCTCTTTCCTGCTTTTCCTTAGCTCTCTGGCATTTTAATTTTGTTTTGGCACAGTGCTTGTTGTAATAACTTATAGACTGCTAGCCTTAAAGAGCGCTCTCATCTACATTTGTGGACTTACTATAATACTAGGTACTTGAAGTTTTCTTTGTACTGCTTGCTGTGTACACTTATCTTCAGAGTCATAAGTTGACTTATTTGTCAAACTTGACCATTATAAGATTTTTACCCTCTGTTTCATGCTGGATTTAGAAAGCTTTTGGTTTTGTTTTTTTTTGTGCTAATCTGTAAAAAATTGTGTTTTCTTCAAAATAGAGTATTCAAATTTGGTAAATAGATAATGAAAGAGCTTTTGTCTGCAAAGGTGTGATCCTTGAGAAATCCCAGCCAGCATTTTGCAGACAAATTTCTTTTTTAATGCTGATTTTACTTTTTGGTTATAACTAGCAATATAAATTATTCAAGGGAATTCTGGTTGCATTAATACGTCCCTTACAAAACCTAATTAAGGCATCACTAAGAAGCAGAAGTCTTCCCATTTGGCTTCAGAGGTCGAAGCCCCAGAAATGTTGCTAAACCCATGAGGAATCAGCAGTGTGAAGGAGACTTGGTAAATGAGCAAGAATGAGGAAATATAGATTTTTTTGAAGTTTTGTTCACTTTTTTTTTTTTTTGCTCAGGCTGCTGTTTTCTGACTCAGTTTTCTTTTAAAAAAATGAAAAAAAAAGGACGGCAAATATATTAAATCTGCTGGAAATTTCAGATGCAATTATCTAAACCAAGCCTCTATTTTCCTATTAAAAGCATGTAGTTCTTAGAATGAACACTCGGCAACTTGCATCATCTGTACTTTTAAAGTATTTGATATGAAAGCAAAAGGCCATAAGCAGGCATGCATATGCGGAATAGTGCAAGGATAACTGGTGCCAATTTTTTATTAAATGGAGCACCATATATGAATACTCTGATTCACATGCTTCATATGTTTGCAAACAAATAAAGGCATTTGGGAGAATGTAGCTGTGTCCTATATGATTAAACACAGCCAGTTATATTCTAACACTTGATATTTACCTTTTCAGAGCAGGTTTTATTATATTATTTTTTATTATATCAGATTTTGCTTGTGGAGGTGGACAGGTTTACAGGTTTCATTAGAGCAAAATGTCAGTCAAGATAAGAATTTGGAGTTCATTCTGAGAACCTATTGAGACTTGTAGGTGTCTCTGAGGAAGACAGTGGTCTCTTACTTCTCTCTTGTTCTGTATGTCATATCTCCTGCACTCGCTTAATAGATAAAGAACAGAAAAATGAAATAAGAAACGGGAAAATAAATACAGAAACATTTCCCCAGTATATTGCTTATATTATATATATATATAAATATCTACATCTACATCATCTGTATCTAATCTATACACACACACATATTTAAAGGACCATTCATTAACAGATTTCTCCAGCTCCCATCTGAATAAGGTACTCTGGCACTCTCACTGGTAAACTCAGCTCTGCCATCTCTGCCACTTAGAACCTCTCTTAGGAAGATGCTTCATTTAATGTTTATTTTTCTATTAAGGTGTCACCCCTCCAGCTTCATGCAGGAGTACCTTCCTGGCTATCTTATGAAACAAATGCAGAAATGTATGTAGAAAATTAGGTGGCTAAATTTCAAAACCATTTGACTAATGAGGAATTCTTTTCTGCTTGGGAAAAGAGGAGAGGGAGAGGAGGATTTTCACCTTTCTCAGAGACACCTGACCACCAGCAGAGGAAATCAGGATCTACCATGTCACCATCTTGACCTGGCTCTGTGTCTGCAAAGAAGCTGGTGTGTGATGCCTCTTTTCTACCTCCTTCTTCACTCACTGTTAGAGATTTAATGAGTGTCTTTATATTCTATGATAAGGCCTTCCTACTCTGCAAATTCTATTTGAAAGTGAAGTAATGCCATAGAGTCTTTAAGAAGTATGCTATATTTTTCAAGGTGTATCCAATGTATTTCAAGGTACCAAAATAATCTTTGATCTAGGTTTACATCAAATGTTAATCCAAAAGTTATTAGTTGTGTTTGTTTTGTTTCCATACTCCCATTAGTTCAGGAGCAGTGCCACTTTTCTTTTCACAAGTCTGGACACTTGCTTTTGATGTCAAAAATGAAAATGAAATTTAAAAAAATACGAGGGGGAGAAAGGATTGGTCTGCTGTTAAACTGAAACCTTCCAGAAGGCATATTAAAATCGAGAGAAAGAGTCTTGTTGATTTTTCTACACAGACAGCAAGTTAATTTTTCCAGTAATTTAGGTAGTAGTAATAGTAATAAGGTAATTTAGAAAATCTTTCAGTATGGGATGCTAATTGTGTCTGATACATTGTGGTTTTGAAAGCATAAAGTTCATATGCAGCAAACAATTTAGACATTCTTTTCTTGAACATATTATTTTTGTGTTTGTTCTTATGACTTTTTTAATGAAAGCGTTATGTGGAGGTAGATGTGGAGGAAGATGTGAAGGACTGGAAAAGTATCTTATTGTCAGATTTTAAAGTATTTACCACAGGAGTGAAGAAAGAGCACTCTGATATATCACGAAAAGTAGATACCAATGAACACATTTCAGGTAATGGATGCTTGCTATACAACTAAAACTGTGCATGCTGTGAATATATAAAGAATAGGATCTGCACTTGAGCTGAACTCAAGATGATGTGGGCTCACTGTTGAAAACAAGGAGTGAAACACTCTGCTTCTTCCTTCAAACTTAGTACTTCTCTGGAAGCTCATCCTGAGCTATGGCAAGTTTGTCTCTCATTGACATCAGCAAAACCTCCAGTAACAGATACCACAAATTAATTAAAAATCCCACCAAATTCAAAAATGTGTTGTATCTCCTCAGTTGTATCTACTCTTAAACAGTCTTTATAATCCAGCATCAGATTCTGCCTTTTCAACTATCTTCAAAGGAAAATAAAGATGAATGATTGCTTTAATCCTTGGTTTTGCCTCTGTTCCCTGCAGTGACTTCCCTGGAGATGTTAGCTGCATGGATGGAGAAGTGACGTTTTCAGTGGAGGCTATTGTGAAAGTAAATTAAATCCCTAAATATGCTTTCAGTCTTTGTACTGTGCTGTTCACATCTATCCCATGATTAACATCCTTGAGCCCTGAACACAAATCTGGAAACATCATTTCTGTCCTTAGGCAATTATAAAATTAATCTAGCAAATTCTCAAGGAAGTGTCCAGTCTGGCCAGGCAGAAATGTCACTGAGGGGAATTTCCAAAGGCCACATGATCATTGGGCTTGCTAGAAATAAATGTGCTCTGAGAAGAATTTTTCCATTACCAAAAATCCAACCAAAGCACTATTGTAGTGCCTGAACATTTTACATGAGAGTCTTTCCCTACTTGTTTTATGCTGTGAAGGAAATCTATTTAAAAATGCAGTGATAATTTGTGAAACAACCTTATGTGTTCCATTAGGCCTACTCTGGCCTTTTTAAGAAGAGTAGAGAGTAGGAGGGCAAGTAACTTCAGAAAGCTCATGGAGGTCCAGGACATAAGGCCACACAGCTAAACTCTCTGGGTGGCAATTTCTAGAGGAAGAAAAATAAGAAATGTCAGATCTACTTTTTTAATAAGTGTCTCACAGGGGCTGCTGAGAGCATGTTTCTGTTATTTGGTGTGTGGTAGAGCTCTCCTTGGTCTGGTACGGTTTCAACACACTGATTAGTTCTTAGGTCTGTGTATTCATTCATATCTTTAACACTCAGGCTTCAAGTCTTCGGTCACTGTCTCCCAGAAAGGCAAACCACTGTACAGAGCAAAAGAGCTCAAATACAGAATTTAACATTCAAATGAAAGTATGTTTCAAAATATACAGAAAAGTGTATTTTCACATGTGCAAGTTCCTAATTTGTCCTGGTGAAAACTTATCCACCTATGCAAGTGTTAAGTCTACTCTTATCCTAGAATATCTCGTAGCTTGAAAGGGAAACAAGATTTCTTCCTGCCCCATACCTGTCAGGTTTCTTGGTATCCATCCAGCAGGCAAGAAGTCCACAGTTTGGTTTTCCTTTCCTTTTTCCACTTTCTGTGTTTTTCTGGACACTGACTGTTAATGAAGATAGAAAGGCTCTGCTTTCAATGGCCTGTGAAGCTGATCACATCCAGGCCTGGCCCTGTGCAGCCTTGAGATGGTTCTAGTCCTTAGAGGTGAAAGTGAGAGTAAAGGAGAGAGAGCTCCCTTGTACTCCATCTCCATCAATAATTCCTGCCAGGGCTGCTTCAGCTGCACTTAGTAACCCCATCACATAATAGCTACACAGCAATTTCTTCTGATCTAATGTACATAAAGCCCTTGAGCACAGTAGTGCTGATTCCTCCTCTTTTCAGAGAAAACTATCATTGCCTATTTGCCTCTATGATCCCTGTATGATTGCTGTGCTTCAGTACTGATTTTACAGTTGGAATTCCAAAGAGAAAGCTTCTTAATAAATCTTAATCTAATGAATCATTCAAGTCATCCAACCACTTGGCTGTTGGCTGACCATTTTTACAGTAGTATTTTACATATTAAGATATTTTGGTCTTTCAATCATAAAAGATTGCTAAGCAATGTACTGTACTTACCCAAGAGGAATGGGATACTGCTCTAAAATATTCCCTTAGTTTAAAATGTTCTTGTCTTTAAGGAAAAATAGCAAATAAACAAACAAAAACCTCTTTTCCTGTCTGGTAACAAAAATTATATTTGATGGTCTATGATTTATTCTTTCAGCCAAGATTCTTTCCATTTCTTTGCTTATGTGCTATTTTTGATCTAATACCTACAAGAGAATTATTTCCCCAGACTGGAATGAGGTTGGAAGAAAACCTCTAATGTCTTCCTTTCTTCTCCTTCCTTTTCTTTTAAGCATATTTTGTGGAAAAAAATTTTCTCTGATATTATATTTTATCATGCAACACGATCCAGCTTCTCAAATACTTAAATAACTAGTATTCAGTTATTTTTCAGATTATTAGAAATGCAGTATATCCTTCTATACTGGTGTCTGCATTTCAAAATCCTGAAGCACCTCTGGACATAGCTTCATTAAACACTGAGTTCATTAACTGTTTAGAAGAATCAGAACCAGTGGTACATTGGAATGCATTTTTCCAAGTTATTCTGTGAATTTTTTTCTTCTTTTTTGTTATGTTGTCTTTGGTCTCTCTTATCCTCTGAGATGCTGTATCCACTTAGGAACCACAGGGACATTTCCTTTTGAGCAATTATTTTCAAAGATTTATAAGTGATGAGCAAGAATGTAATAAAACATCTACAGTTATTAATAAAATTTTAAAAAAAAGAATTTATAAAGAATTTGTAAGAAAGAGCTCTCTACCTTGCTTGGCTGGACATGCTATGGATTTTGTGGAAGCGTGTTGTCTTTTGGAGAGCACAGGCGTTAGGTCTCATTGCTGTCTCTGCTTTTCATTTTCATCAAACCTGAGAACTGCAAGAATGACAGTAAAATAAAACAAAAGACCCATTTGTCATTGTCTCCACTCATAACAGCACATCCCTGCCACCTTTGTGGAGCAGCAGGGGATGATACGGTGCAGGGAGTCATATAGCTGGGAAAGCACACTTGTCAAGCTTGGCAGCAGTCGCATGCAGGAGGTACATCTGCGGTGTCTCTGTCTTGTGAAGCTTCTTGAGGCATTTAAAACCATTTTAAAATGTAATTTTGGAGTTTCTTGAAAAAAAACCTTAGTTTTCCAGATCAAATGAGGGTGTAGTAAGTAAGCAAAGAGTAGTATTTGACATTTTTCCACCAAACTTTTCTATATGGGAGGAGCTTTATTTTTCAAAAACCCAATTTTCTTTAACCAAAACATTTTATCTAGCTTCAATCTGATGATGCTACTTTCAGGCCTAATACTATAGGTGAGCCTGAATTGCAACACATGTAGTAAGATCATGGGAATTAGTATTTGGGGTCAACTCTAAAGCTTTAGGTATCCCAAGACTTAATGACAGTGTTCCAACAGAGAAGGAACACACTGTCTATTAAAGTTTTGAATCCCAAATATGGTACACAGGTTAACAACTGAAATGTAAAATTTAGACTCAGATTGCCCTGTGATTACTAACTGGCTGTCCTTATCCAAGTATCAGTTTCTGTACTCATCCCAAGTTCTGCTCCAGAAAATTTGACCATGGTATTTCTTTTAACCAAAGGCATTTTCCTCCCTAGTTTTTAGACTGATGTGTAGCTTGGAATAGAGGCGATGGTGAGCTTTGTTCTTTGCAAAGAATAGATATAATTGCAGCCCATGCACTCTGTGATTTCCTTTCCATCTCCTTTGTGGTCAGGAAGAGATGAGGCCATGAAGCTGTGGAGAAGTTAATGTGCACAATCTCTGCATATCTCAGAAGCCTCAGAGGGATTATACCCCTCATTGTATCTCCAGGCAGTGCATGAGCCTTGCTATTGATTGTATCCAGAAAACACCACCTTAAGGTAAAACAAGAAAAATGGAAAGACAGCCAGCAAGACAAATACTTTCCTGATTCACATTTTTTTTCAGAGTAGGTTGAGAATCACTTTCTATTTTGTTTCATCAGTAAAAAACTACTCCCCCATTAAATCCTTATCCCTCAGATAATGAAATTGCTTTGTTTTATTTATGTGACTGAGAAAAGAAGCTGGATCTCTCTGACTGGAGGATACTTTATATTTCAGTGGAGTTGTTGATTCCCTTGGGAACAGGGCATTTGGTTGGCTGAATTAAATTTACAGAGGCAAAGAGAATTTTAAAATTGATTGTGACCTAGGCCTGTAATAGATTTTGATATCTGTTGTTTCCTTGTCTATTTGCACAATTCTAAAACAATTAAAAGTACTGACACAGTTTACAATATTGACTATTTTCAAACTGTAGTGAAATAAATTAATTTTGTTTTTTTTTCTTTCAGACATTTTGAAATATTGTTTCTTTTTTATTAATTAGAATGCATAGTTTACCTTTCTTGTCTGAATGGTTTTCTGAAGTTCTAGAGTTTTAACTAGATAAAGAGAATTAAAATTAATGTTTTTCAAGAGTCCTACAACTTGGTTTCCCAAGGATCACACCTGGTAATTTTTTCTCTGTATGGACTTGAAGTTGTGATGGACAGGAAAAAAAAAAAATACCAAAACAAATTTTGAAGCTACTAAATTTTATGTAGTAGTGAGATCTTAAAACTGCTCATGAGTTTGGGGAAAGGTCTGTCTAAGAAAAGGCACAAAGCGGAAGCTACATCTGTGGGAAGTCTCCTATTATCTAAACATTGGTGAAATCACAATAACAACAACCACCAGGAAATCCCAATGGTCTCTGTAATTTTTTCTATTCATGGAGCTTTGAACTTCTCTCTTAGGCTTGCTTATGGAATATGTCTGCTTGTAGATCTTTCCAGTATAAAACTCATGCCCTAAAAAGTCAGATTGTGCTGGTTATCCTCACAGCTCCATACAATCCACTTTTAAAATTACTTATGAGACTTTACGGCAGTACTGTGAGTAGGTTCAAACGAAGCTAGAAAGCCCTGCTCCACTGAACTCTATGGCAAGATTCCCTCTTGCATTAATCATGCCATAATTTTTTCCCGAGAGAGTGAAGGGTAGAATTTCAGTGAACATTTGCAGAAGATTAGCCTGTAATCCCCATTGAGAGAATGGAACTGATTGCTGTTACAGTGCTTGTTTTTAAATTAAGCTACTTGTGCTAAAGAGAAGGTAAGGCACCTGACCACCCCGGTGTACAGCAAAAAGTTCAGATTTTCTTCCTAGTTTTAATAAGAAGTCAGAATGAATCTGGAGGAACTGGTCTTCAGTATAACTGGGACCAGCCACTGGATCACTCTGGTCACTCTTACCTTAATGTTATACTTAATCTGCTGTGTTGTGCAACACAGAAAAACGTGCCAGCCTCTTTTGTGAGGAGCAAAACAGAACATGTGAAAATGACAGAGTAATTAACAGCACTTTAATTGCAAGTGTAAGATACTTTTAGCAGCTGATGGCAAATCCTCTTGAGAGCTATGTGCAACAAGTGCAAGCACCTTTTGGGTAGCCTGGTAATGTGGAGAAGGAAAGAAATGCATCAAGAATGCAATTAATTAATTACCTTTGAATGGGATGGACTACTCATTTAAAATGAAAACCTCCTTTCAGTTAGAAGAGACAAATGATCACTAGTGAGTTGCACTGTACTCATCAGGTCCTGTGTTAACAACATTAGCAGAGGTCAAGAGAAAAAGCTATGGATGGCTTCAGTCCCATCAGCCAGAGGGTGGGTAGAGGTAATTTAGACATGCCATAGAAAGAGAGATACACTATTTTAATAATCCCCAGTAAAAGAGAATACATATGACCATGAAGCAATATCATGAATAAATTAAGCTGCATGTCTCTTAAAATCTCTGATTTACGTGTGTGTATAAAATATACAGATATGATGGGCACCTCTTTAGAAAATTGCAGCTTAAGGGATGCTCTACCATCCTGACCAACATCTTGCTGCTGCATGCAGCCAAACTAAATAATTTCTTTCACAATCTGCTCAAATGTTATCTTAAAATTGCAAAGCTATTATCTTGTCCCCTGTGCACACTGAAAAGCTACTTCAAGGCAGCTGGGTTCAGGCAGAACTGCTCCAATATTCAGAAAGTTCCCAGACTCACTTTATTAATGAGCCCTTGGTAGCTATTTGTTGGACAGTAGTTTTAAGCTTAAATTATTCCTGTCCCCTTGATTTTTCTTACAATCTTCTGTCATCCTCAATTTTGGTAATAAAATAACCCAATTATCTCAACTTAAGCTTTATATGTACCTTTATCCATTTCTCTCCTTACAACCTCCATTGTTTTTCTATTTCTTGTACTGCTCAGCCCATTGTGATTAGAAACAGGAAATTTTTTCATACCTGAAGCTCTGGAGTTCCTGAGCTACTCAGAAAACACAGGCTAAAGCAAACTTTGTAAACTAATGCCAAACCACATCTTCAAGCAACAGCTGGACAAGCTTCTAAGAAAAGGAAAACAAAATTATTACCTTTTCCCAGGGAGTAAGGGCTGTTCTTCTCTAAGAAAAATGTCCTATGCATGCTGTTCTGTTCAGTGTTTCCAGGTACTCAATGAGCTACTGTGTCTCTGAGCATTTGATATGAATTGCACCGCAGATAAAGCCTTTCAGAAATATTTTGAAAAGTCTGCCTTGGTAAACAGGCTTTACACTATTGCAGTATTTATTGATGGTTCTTTAAAGAATTATTGATGTGATTTTATGCTTTGCCATTAGTCAGGAGAGTTCACAGAACAGGAGCTGCAAAGTAATTTAAAATTCTCATTTTCTATAATTAGAAATAATCTGATCTTTGACTCCACTCAAAAGCTACATTAAAAAATTACAGACAAACAAATAAACAAATCCCAACCAAAACCGATCAAATCATTTGGTCAAGGGGTTCTAATATTGGAACCTGAAATTCAAATAGTTTGTCAGTTATTTCTCTTCCAAAAAAAAAAGACCTTTTATTTTCTATTGACTCTCTCTGTTCATGTTTTTTTTCCAATGTAGGAAAATATAGAAGAAAAAATAATTTAAAATTTAAATTTAATTTCTCAAACACTCTAGTTTACATATGCTGTCCTTATGTGATATTTAATTACCTTCTGATTAATAAAAAGTAAGAGTGAAGCTATTAACTTTGAATATTAAACCTATTATGGCAGTGTACAAATTTGAGAAAGTAGATAAGGCGGGACAGGATATGCACCTATAAATTTTTTGTGTAATCATGTTCTTATATTGACAAGAATATATTTGCTTATTGTTTCAAGCTCTACTTACTTATATAATTTAATTTGAAAAATGAATTTTCTCACTTTTTTCAGGTATATATTGCTACAGAAATATGGTGGCTCCCATGGTAGTGTTTAAATTAAATTCAGCCACTTTAGATCTGTAGGATGAATTCTGAAGAAATTAATCACAAAACTCAGGGGACTGACTATTACATTAGATGCAGGAACCAGTTGAAAACAGTTAGTTTAGTTAAAAATGTGGTGCTTAAAAATGCAAACTCCTCCTTCTATCTGTGCATCTCCACTGATGCCAGGATACAGATGATTTTCCTTGAAGTGTTTTGAACCACAAAGTACAAGAGTGAGCCCTTAACATTGATTAGGGAACTTCTATTACACACCTTTCCTTAGGATTTTTCTAAAGGCAAAAGACAAAAGGACTACTTTAATGATAACTCTGTGTCTTAACTACCTTATAATTCTGTTGTAGCAATTTAATACTTATTGCTTCTATTTCCAGTTGGAAAATGTGCTGCCTGGGGCCCATGGCTCATCCTAAACAGTACCAGCCTAGCTTGCGGCCATTTCCCAGTGTGCTCTGAATGACTACTGTGCTTCATTAGCACTCAGAACCCATCACCTTTTCTTATTAGCTGAGCCAGCTGATGACTCTGTTGGCTGAACAGTTTTAACTCTGTCTGGTAAAACAGAGTTGACAACTTCTTTTTGAGTCAGTTGCTGTGTATATTGAGGACTTAATTCTGTTCTATTTGCCTTCACTGGATGAAGAGGTATACAAGGGGACAGAATTTGGCCTTGAAAACAGAAGAAGTCCTTGGAGGGAAAAGCTGATGGCTTGTTTAGCCTCATATAGGGGGGTGGCAAGGTGCTGCTACAAAGTGCTTCTGCTCCTGTGACTCCTTAGCAGACCAGCTCATTTGCAACCAAGGAGAGTATAACCCCTGGCACTGCTGTGAGGTTGAGATTAAATATTGAGTAAACACAGTTTCAGCTTTCCGGCTTCAAGAAAGCTGCAGAGGTGTAAATGACAATAAGAATTGTTCATCAAAACTCAGGAGGAGTCTTGTAAAGAGGTACTGTCAACAAGATCTTGGCTTAAGTATTGGCAGAGTTGTCAAGATAATGTTCATCATCCGTTCTTCGCCTGTCATTGCTCACCAGCAGAGTTATTTCAAGTGCTTTGTTACCCCCCCCCCGCTGCTCTGAGATCACTATTTACCTCTGAAGTAAACAGCACTTTGCAAGCCTCCACGGATTTCAACTGGGCATCATTAAGAACCAAACATGGCTGGTAGCATGAACTGTCAGTATGAACTCCTCAAGTCCACATGCTCCTATGCAAAATCTCTAACTCTGCTACAAAGAGAGTGAGGCAGCTGAAAGAGGTGCATGCAAGGTCTTTTTTCAAGAGACTCCTTTATCCTTTGTATTTTCACATCAAATGCTCTTGTAACCATGGCAGATGAAGTCAGAGACAGAAAGGTCATGATTTTTGTTATGATTTGAATATAAGGATAATTCTGCCCTCTTTTCTTATATTGTAAACCTACACTAAATTATTGTTTTATTCCCCGAAAAGTATTGGAAAATTGATATAAGATAAAAATGCATTTGGTAGGAAAAGGAAACAGGAGTTCATACCTGTTCATCTGGATTTTTTACTTTTACTTCCCAAAGAGATATTGGAAGCAAGCAGAAGTTTTTATAAGTTCCTGAAATGGAAATTTTTACAACACAGAAATATTTCCAGAAAACATTCCACCTGAAAACCCTGAACTTAGAAAATTCATATGTCTTCCCCATTACCACCTAGATTCTAAACATAATCATAAAGGCCATGGAAAACTATGTGATGATGATTAAAATGATGTAGTTTGGCAAATGAACCAGGGGATATGGATTAATCTACCCAGATATTGTGTCCTTTTTCAGATTGAGTTCTCCTATATGCTCTATATTGCTCCAAGTTTTGGATGTTGCAATTCATGCTGAATATGAAATTGTTTCAGGGCTCTTGTATGGGCTGAATCAAAGCTATATGTTTAAATTAACTAGTAGGGGACTGAATTTAATGGTTGGCTGCATCTAGCCCGTGTGATAATAAACATCATTAGTCATATTATTGTTCATTCCTTGAAATAAAAAATAATAATAATTATGATTTTTTTAAATGAGATTTTTATCAGGCCCTATAAGTTCTTCTTCTGGGCTAGCTGTGCAAACCTTTAGGAAAAACATAAATTGTTGAGTATTTACCTGAAACCCAAATAAAAGTTTGAAACACTACCCACGGCCAAAGGAACTGAATAGCTGGAGTGAATTCTTTACTTTGAACTTTTGTTTTTTTTCCACAAGTTTCATATTTTGAGCTGTTTAGCACCTTCTTGTTTTAGGGAACAATGCTATGTTTTGTGCAGAGTGAAGGATATACTTATTTAAATAAGTGACACATCCAGTGTAATATATTGGATTTTCTCCCTTCATAAACAAGTGCACTAAACACACTGGGAAATGGGCTCACTAAAGTCTGATTCTTCCTAATACATATACAAATGTGAGGGAAACAGCAAAAATACATTGCATTAAAGATCTACCTCCACAGTTTCTCTCCTGAGCTGCACTAGCAAATAAGACATCTTTACTTTTTCCATCTAAAAAGTAAAATGTAGATTGCATCAAAAATTTGACCGGGGGGGTGGAGTGGAGGGGGCACAGGGGTGGAAGTTAGAACTGTAAATTAACATCAGTTTCAAAATATAAATTATTTCTAAATTTTCATACAATTTTTTAATGCCAACCGATGTTTCAGACATAAATATATGTCAGTGGCTCTCTAGTTGTAACAAACTCTAAAATACAGACCCCTGGTCCCAGTGGGCTAGTCTAGACTGCCAGAGCTGATCAGTTCTGTTCTCAGTGAATCTAGCAGATAAAGTAGGATTGCCCCGAAAGGTAATCCAAGAAGTTTGTGCTGAGCAGACATCCGTCTAGTATCACTCCTTTGCTTGTGAGCACATGGGAGTATGAAATCACTGCCATGTCAATTTGTGCATTAAAAGACAAAGCATTGGACCCAGCATGAAACCCTCTCCTATACTGAGAGAATTGGGGCTGCTCAGCCTAGAGAAGAGAAAGCTCCAAGGTGACCTTATTGCTGCCTTCCAGTATCTAAAGGGGGGCTACAAGAGAGCTGGAGGAGGACTTGAACAAGGGCATGTAGTGACAGGACAAGGGGGAATGGATTAAAGCTGAAGAGAGGTAATTTTAAGTTAGATACTAGGAAGAAATTCTTTATTATGAGGGTGATGAGAGGCTGGAACAGGTTGTCTAGATAAACGATGGATACCCCATCCCTGGAAGTATCCAAGACAAGGCTGGATGAGGCTCAGAGCAACCTGGTCTAGTGGAAGGTGTCCTGTCCAGAGCATGTGGGTTAGAGCTAGGTGCTCTTTAAGGTCCCTTCCAACCCAAATCATTCTAGGACAATAAGGATTTAGACAGTGGGCTACCTGACCTCCAGAACACATCAAATATTGCCTTGAATTTAGGGCCTACGTGTCATGGGCAGAGTACAATTGATTCTACATGAATAGCTACATGAGGGTTTCTGGAAAAATCTCATGCCATATTTCAGGCATTAAGATTTATGCAACATTAGCAGGTCAGCTTCCTGAATTACTCTCTTGGGCATAACAAAACATGTCACATTTGAATTTTGTCAGTAACTTTTTCCAAAATTTTTGCTCCAAATGCATTTGAAATAAAAAATAATCAGAGCTCTTGACCCTTTCCTAAGTTTTCTATTCCAGTGACAAAAATTTTTGATTAAATAAAACCAACCCAATCAGATTTTGATAAAAGTACCTCCACAACTGCATTTAGCTGTTAAAGTTAGCACTTTAATGATGCTATATAAGTCTCCTCATGTTGTGTTTATGTTTGCAAAATTTTAAAGAGCACTGGCAGGACTACTTATGGTACTGTTATGTTTGTATCACTGACAGGATACGAGTGTCCTTCTGATGTGATTGAGATATGATTTGTGCCAGATGTGATTTCATGTGAAGTGCTTGTACAGAATCACATCTGTCAGTATATTCTACAGCTACAAAATTTCTAGCTATCTGTATCAACAAAACCCACTCCATAACATAACTTTCAGGCAATTTTCAAGCTTAAGAAGAACTATCTTCTAGCATAAGCACTTAAGTGAATAATTTGTATGCAGTTAAAAACAGATTCTCTGGAGGCAGACATGATTTACTCCTAAACTAGCAGTTCAGAAACATTAGTGAGGAAAGATAGTATTTTTTCTGTAACTGCAACCCCACTATGATACAAAAGTACGCTTCTGGGACAGCTAAAAATTTAAACCCACAGATTTCTTGGCTTTTATCTTAATAAATTTCCTCTTTCTTTTTAATATCTTTGGAAGACTAAAAAAAAAAAAAGATGTTAAATTGACATGATGATCACTGCTAATTAAAATGTGACATTTTGGCTTCTCCTGGGTTAGTGTAAAACCCACCCCCTCCTGGTACCTTTAAGACTAAAATTGATTTTTTTAAGTGGGAAAATATATTCTTTGTAAAACTAAACTTGCCAGTTATACTCTAAATATTTGGGTTACTTTGAAGCTTACACTAGTGTTAAAGATACACAAGAAAGACTTTGACTTGTTGGAACAAGTCCAGAGAAGAACCACTAAGTTGATCAGAGGACAGGAGCACGTCTTGTATGAGGCAGACTGAGAGACGGCGTTGTTCACCCTGAGAGAGCTGGGGTTGTTCAGCCTGGAGAAGAGAAGGCTCCAAGGAGGGTGTATTGCAGCCTTCCAGTACCTGAGGGACCTCCAGGAGGGCTGGAGAAGGACTTTGTAGAACGCTGTGTAGTGATAGGAGAAGGGGCAATGGCCTTAAGCTGAAGGAGGATAGATTTAGATTAGGTGTTAGGATGAAATTCATTACTTTGAGGGTGGCAAGGCACCAGAACAGGCTGTGAACTCATTACCCCTGAAAGTGTTCAAGACTAGACCGGATGGGGCTCTGAATAACCTCATCTAGTGGAAGGTGTTCAAGCCCATGGCTGGGGAGTTGGATCTAAATAATCTTTAAGGATCCTTCCAACTCTAAATATTCTATGATTCTGTGATTCCACTGTATGGTATTCCATATACTTGTGCTGGATAATTTCATTAAAGACAATAAAATACTTCAAACCAGTAGGAGAACAAATGGTTAAGAGCTGTAAAGATGGCCATGCTCTTGGCTGACACGAATCTGAGTACAAATAATGATACCAGTGTAGCTTGGCTGATGTTCTTTGCAGTTAGATATCTCAGAGAACAAGAATGGGGAGTAGCTTGTGGCAATTTCCTGTATATGGCGTACATAAAGAATTAACATGATTTTGCCTGTCTGCTTAAACCAATTTACATTAATATTCTCTTATTTTCTTCCAGCTTTGATCTGTTTCCAGTTTTTGGGGGGGGTTTATTTAGTTTTTGGGCTTTTGTTTTGGGGGGTGTGTAGCTTGTTTTCATGTTTCCCTCTAAACCCCAGCACAGGCATTTGCAAGAGTGCATCTTTTTCTGGTTTTATATCTACTTAAGGCTTGGCGTGACAATAGTTGGGCTCTCCTGCAGTGAAGTCACAGAGAAACAGGAAAAACACTTTTGCTATTAATTTTCCAGGAGCTGGTGTCTGCTAAAATGCATTGTTCCTGTTCAACTGTTCTCTTTTAGCAATAGAGTAGACCAAAAAATGCATTTTGTAAAATGAACTCTAGCGAGGCCTCAGTTTAGATTTTACCATAGGCATGATGACGTTAGCTGAACACAGCAATGCAGTTAAAAAATGTAATGAGGTTTCACAAAAAAGTGAATCACCCCACAGGATTTAATTTTCAGCTGAGACTTCAGTGAAAACACATTTGAAGTCCAATTACTTGAGTTTCTAGGTTGATGTAGGTGATGCCAAAATAATAGTGCAATTCCGTCTGACAAAAATATCACAAAATAATTATAGCTGAGACTGCTGAGTTTACATTTGCCCCTTTAGTATCAACAAAGCATGAAAGCTGTTGTGTCAATAATGTTAGATGATTATTTTATCTGCTTCTGAAGTTATTAATCTTTGTTGCAGTGTGCCTGGTTAAATCAGTCAACACAATCTTTTCACTGAAAGAATTTTTGTTGCCAAATAAAATCTGGTAATGCACATTGACAAATCATTTTTTCATTTAAGAAAATGCAATTAAAGTTTATTTCCCAGTAAATTATCCTTCTTTTCAAAAATCAGCAAGAAAAGCCCTGCAGGTTCAGACTTTAATTATTTAAATGCTTATAAACTATACAGCTTGTGAGGTCTGGATGAGCAAATAAATTGAGGGAATGCTGAGCCCAGGCATTTCAAAACTCTGAAGCATTTAGAATAATTACTAGTTAAACCTGGAAAGCACTTATAAAAAGGTAAGAAATGCCAGAGGGAGGTGTCAGAAACAAGGAATCATCATCTAATCCTATTACTTATATATTTCATTAGTTAAAAACTATGGGGAAAAGGTAATTAAAGTCACATTTGTGATAGTTGATTCTGTAAGGTAATGAGGAATTCTGTAAGGTAATCGAGAACAAGTTTATGCTGATGTAAACAGATACAAGCTTCATAAATGCTATGAGGTTTTTAGGCAGTTTTAGTGTGTCAACACTGGCTTCATCAGTGGCACACAACTCATGTGCAAATCATTGCCTGAAAGCACAAATTCTTAGATGCAGTCAGCGAAAGTAACTCCTCTGAAGAATGGAGATCTTAATCTGAAATCTGTCCTCAATGATAAAGTTATTCCTAGATCTGGATCCAAGTACATTATTGTGCATTCCTTGCCTCCTTCCTACTTGCTGTAAAGTCTAGTGGTTTTTCTGTCTCTATTTCTTTGCTGTCCACAACAGAAAATCTTAAGCCTACCTTAGGGCGCTTGAGTTTGAAACAGATGACTTAGATCTTCAACAAGCCTCCACACATCTCTCAAACTGATTCCTGAGCAGATAGTCTCCAAAGTTAAAAAGATTTCTGGCCTTGTCAGCAGTCCATCATATTTTCATTGTGATAGGACTTATTACTGCTCTATGAAGAGCTAAAGAAAGGAATTTTAACCTTACTTTCATGACACTATAGGTGAAAAAATGTGATAGTGATATATGGAAGGGAATTCAGATGGTTTGGTAAAAGGGGAATTCCCTGAACTTTACTCTTATCACCTAGGAATCCATTGGGTCTAAAACATAGCTAAAAAAAACCCTACATTTTGTCTTGGTGCTTTACTGTGTGCACGATATGGGGCTTGGTGTCAGAAAGTGATCCCAGGTCCGGAGAAGCACCTTGGCCAAATATGAGCCAGCTACAGGCTGACTCCCAAGATCTGAGGAAGGAGGCAGGCTGGACTTCAGAACGCTTCTGAATACGATGGAGGATTCCCAACCCCTGATCAGGGCAATGTCTATCACGGTGTCTATCACTGCACGTCTTGACATATTCCTCAGATTTTTGTGCACCTGGGATCTGGCTATCAGTAGGTGCTGGTTTTGGCCCAGAATTAAAAGAGACAATTGGATTATGAAAATTAAGCAGATGTGGAAAAAAATGCAAACAAAATAAAGTAAGGGCTAGCTGATCAAGCTGTTTGAAGCTACAAAGCTGTGTGCAGATAAACTTCACAGCATAAGACAGGGGTAGGTTCAAACCAGCACAGCATGTGGGCACACCCTGCATTTCTCCTGCTATGTTTGTTAGAACTTTCTGTAGCAGTGCTGTTTTCCTCCTTTGTGTTTTATTCCACAGATCATGAAGCAACATTATTAGAAATACATCATAATAAAGTCACATGAAGGAAGATACAGAATCAGTATCCTTGAATGTAATCTGGGTAAATTAATGGCGATTGTGTAGGAAATAATGAATACCAAATTTTAGTAGTGCAGGTAGACAGGGTAAATCACCCAAGAGATTATACTAGCTCTATTCTCTAATATCCATAGATATTAAGTGTCAGCAAAAAGAAGATATACTCTGATCCAAAGCATGGATACATAGTTCATTATATTTAATGTTCAAAAAGCAATTGTCTAAATTCTGCTATAGTTACAAAAGCATGGTGTGTCGGGGAGAGGCTGTGAAGTGCAGGCCATCCATTACTTTGTTCACATGGAAAAACCTCTGCAAGAAATATAAAGGGGTTTATTTCCTAAAACTGTCCTTGTCTTTCCTCATTTCTTCCTTGCAGTTGTGCCCAGTATATGTACGAAAATATCTATGTTTTGATATATATCTTGTGTGGCTATTGCATGCAAACACACAAAGTACACGCAGAGTATTAATGAGATTGTGTTCAGGATCTTCATCTAGGTGGAAGTGTTCCCAAGGGTTAATCTGGCATTACTCTTTCAGGAATTTATAATGATGTTTCTGCTTCCTAAGACAGGAATAACACCTGCGAAAGCATAGGAATGTGTTTGGAAATAAAAACTTAAAAAAAAATCAAGAAACTATACATGATATTCTCCAAATCTTCATATCATTACTTAATTCTGTGTTAAAAGTTGTGTTTATTTCTAAGAAATATCTTTTATTGCACCAGTAATGACCTCTGTTTTACAGACCAGGCTCCAGTCCTCAAGATTTGTCCTGTCTATTGTTTGGTGTGTCCTACCTCTTAGCCTGAGTGCACCAAGGTACATGAAGAGATATCTTTGCTTAGTTTCCAGTGAAATTATATATTAATTTAAAACATGTAACCAAGGAAAAATAGTGTTCAATTACCATTAAAATTTAATGTACTTGCATAAGAATTTCCTAGCAGTGTCAGGCTGAGGATACAGAAGTACAGAGCAAAATACTCAAATATGAAAGCTCATTATTGTTTTTTCCCCTCTTGAACAAAAATGAATAATTAACCTCAAGGTTGGCAACTTACTGTTACTTTATATTCCTTTTTTCATTGGTCCACATTAAAGAATATATAAGGACACATTTATATGTATATAATACATTATGTTCATGTATTTAAAGAGCATTAGGTGCAGAGCTGGGGTATATAAAAGACTTAAGTAACTCAAAAGTCTCCTTCTCATTGCTTTTTAAAAGCACTTTGAGATCTCAGCAATCTAGGTCCTCTGAAAAATTTGTCCTTCTGTCTCTTGTTAGAGTCCAGCTGTATCAGGTGCAGGGGGGTGGTTGGTGTTATGAGCTCAGAGCTGTGTTTTGACAAGCTACTTCCTCAAACCAAAGTACTGTCTTGCCTTCTCTTTAGAGTCACTCCATGTCCTTGGTGTTGCATCCTTTTCTCTTTGTTAGGGTCCAGAAACTGGATTTGTATATGTACAAAGTCAGCTCTACCATATTTTTTGTTCTCTGCTGAATATGAAAAGATGTGCCTGAGAACTTAGAAACCTAAACAACTGCTCTAGAAATAGTAGCCATTTACTGTGAGCCTGCATCACACACAGTCTTTCAAAGCAGTTTCCTACTATTACCTGTGTTCTTAGCTTATGTGGCTTCTGGTAGTTTTGTTGGTTTTATTTTTTTTAACATGCTGAGAGTCTCTTGAGTCTAATTTGAAAGAAATCAGCTTTTTTTTTTCCTCCAATTAGATATTTTTATGTGACACTGAAACAAATTTTTTTCAATAGAATTTTCCTTGAGTTCCTGAGATCCCAGTAGAGTTTTTGAAGTGAGAGGAGACAGGAAGTGCATTCTCACCTATAACTTGGAAATAACACAGTGTAGGAGATCCATATTAATATTCTGTGTCCAAGAAATCATTGACTACTCTCCATCTCTAATATCTTGGTTTTGGGGTTGGTTTGGTTCTGGTTCCATGATTTTTTAAGGTCTCAGTTTTACTTTGAATGGGAGAGAAAGCAAAGCTTGTGGGATGTGAAACCACTCTCTTCCTACTCCCCTGCCTTTCTTAAAAGTGTCTTGTAGTAAGACAAAGAAGTCCAACCTTCCCGATACTCATCAGAGGGTATTTCAGCTGGCAGCTGGGCTGTAGAAACTCCCAGATTTCTCACTGCTTCATCAAAACTGGGATTTTCATCAGGATTTTGCCTGCAAAAGAAGCACTATGTGTCTGTCTTAGGCGTAGTTGTGCCAACATATAGGAGGGATTTTTCCTTGAAGTTCTGATTGGTCTAAATATCAACATGCACTGTGTACATAATAATAATGAATAAATGTTATTTAATCAGATATTTTCTTCAGAAAAAAAAAGTTACTTCTCTTTTAATAGGAAAACAAACCTCTGTGTAGAAGGTATAAAACATTATTAGTGAAAAATACACTGGACCTTTAACTTGTGATAAATATGCAGGACCACAGAGTTGAAAGACAGTTCCATTTTGCTCTTTCACAGGAATCTCCAGTGACACAAATATCAGAAGATGTCTAAGACAGATAAAATTAGAAATACAGATACAGAATTCTAGATTTCCTCTGTGAGTTCACCCACTCAAGTATACTTAAATTTAGAAAATATTTTCATTTATATTGCCGCCATTCCTGTTCCTTCCAAACAAACAAAACCCACGACAAAAAAAAAAGAGCCACCGAAAATCTCTCAAAACAACTCCAGAAACAAGTTAATATTCTTTCTGCAGAATCATTGCACAGAGGCGCAGCTCGGTTCTAAATCTGCTCTTTGTCGTCTAATAATGCTCAATGCTCTGTTCTACCTTCATCTGCATCTGCAAGAGTAGGTTGCCTTTAACCCAGAAAACCTGAAGGTCTCAGCCTGCATTCAGAGGTGTTCTGCTAATTGCTGCAGAAAGATCAATGATTTAACCAGGAAGCATCAGGTTCAAAATTACTCCCGGTGAAATACAAAAAGGACACATGTTTCTAGTCACTTTTTGGCAATTTTTACTCCTTATTCAGAGAATTCAGCCAAAGATTATCTTCACCGACCTTATAAATTGTTCAGCAAAAAACAAAATAACCCCACAAAATCCTCCAGCACTGACTCCTCCCTTGTGATTTGCCTTGCGTTCCACCTTCCTCTTCTCTGCAAGAACACATATTTCTATATCTTCTGGTTGAAGGCCCAAGAAACTCTTCATGAGCATTCTTCTCCATGAAATGCAGTGTTCAGGGTGCCGAATCTGACATATGAGGCCATATGACACAATTGAAATGAAGCAATTTACTCGGCTTCTTCTCAAGGTAATGTTGCAGTCCTAAGCCACCATATGACCATAGTTTTGACTCAAAAAAATACCCCTGAGCCAGTGGCTTTTAATCTTTGGTTTGCATCCAAAAAAGAAAAGAAGTTCCAGTAAAACCATAGGTTCCTCGACAGTAAATTTTAGCTCACTGACTTGGGCTTCTTTTCCTACATTTTTTCTTAAAAACAGCTTATGAACTTTCTAGGGCCAAAAAAAATGGTTTATAAATGAACAGCATGATTGTAACAAAACATTGGACCTCAACTTTTTAAGGTTACATGCAAAGAACTTTCTATCTTACTTTCTGACTGAGATGATTTTCACTCCAGTTTTAGTTTCTATTTATTTCCTTCTCAACAGAAATCATTAACAGTCTCTATTTCTTCTATCCCTTTCTTTCATTGCTTCTAACTGCTTACCTGGAATGGCCCATACATCGCAAATATTTTCTGCATCCCTCTTCAAACTGAATGCGTGTAAGGGAAAAAAAAATGTTAGTCTGCAGGTGTCCCTCCTCTGCTGTCTTGTCTGATAGGGTGCAGTGACACTTTGATACCTCGTGAAAAGTCAGACACTTTCCAACTGAGTCTGGTCACAGTGACTCCAGTGAATGCATCAGGGAAATATAAGCTGTGAAATTTTTCCCTCAGCCCTGGAGGGGAGAAGCCCTTTCACATCCCACAGGAGAACCTCGGAATTTACTAGGCTGTCCCAGAAAACATGCAATGGTCAAGACAGGATGTGGAAATATGGCAAAATGTAAAGAACAGCGGGAAAGAGTGGCTAAGCTTAAGAGAGACTGGCATGAAAAAGTGAGATAGCAGAGAAGTTCTTATTCCTAGTGTTTCAAAAATGAGTATAATACTGAAAGTGTAGAGATCACAGTGTTGCTGTATCCAAAAAAATGTAAAATAAATCGTTCAGATGAAATATATAACTATAAAGTCAAGGCATGGCATGAAAAGGCCATGGTTTTTGTTTGAAGGGAAGACTCGGTAGAAAGAATGTTATTCAGACTAGAAATTATAAAGAAATTTCTTTAGGTTGACATTCATAAGGGTGGCACAAATGCTTCCCCTCCTTAGCTTAGTTGCAAGGAGCACAAGATCTTCAGGGGACATTTCCTCCCCGGACTCGTCATGCATAGACTTCAGAAATTTTGCGTCAGTCTAGCATCCCATCAAAACAGAAAAAAACCTGTTAATTTGATAAATAAACCTGATAATTTTTCCCCTATTTATGATCATGTGTAGCATATTAAATTTTCTTTGAGGTGATGGCATTTTTTCATTTTTGGACATCTCATATTTTTCCAATGAAAAAAGAAAATTATATG
Source organism: Phainopepla nitens (assembly GCA_013400175.1). Taxonomy (NCBI): domain Eukaryota; kingdom Metazoa; phylum Chordata; class Aves; order Passeriformes; family Bombycillidae; genus Phainopepla; species Phainopepla nitens. Next base: position 581,315 of record VXBQ01010699.1, read on the forward strand.
TGTAAATGCTGAAACAGTGGAGCCTTGACAGAAAGTTCAGTGAGTTTATCTATTTCTGTCTGAGAAAATTGCTGTCAGTTCCTACTGCAGCTCCCCAAGCTGAAAATGCATCTTTCATCATGGATGAGATCCTTATCCTGCTTTTCTTACATGTCAGTTCAGAGGTGTCCCTTTGACTGAGGTGAAACAATTGTGACACTCCTGTAATGGAAGAAAATTCAGATTCTATCTCAGAAATTTTCAAAAATTTTTATTTGTCCCTCTGTGCATGGAAAAAAAGCCTTATATTTTAGGTATGAGATTTTTGGGGTTTTTTTTGTTTGGTTTTTTTTTTGTTTGTTTTGTTTTCTTTTGTTTTGTTTTATTTTTTGCAATAGATTAAGGGACTGAAAAATCTTATTCTCACAAAAGTGAATGCACTTTAGTATTCACAATTCAAAAAAGCCCTAACCAGTTTTCCATTCCTTCACTGTGTGTTTGGAAAGTTTAATGCACTCCTTTTAGCAGTGAATTCCTCTTTGCATGTGTAATCTGACATAAAGCCACCAGAGAAGAGATTTCAGCTGGTAATCTTGAGACTGAAGACCTAAATTTTTTAGGATATTAGTCACTTACTTAAAGGTAGGAGATAATTCTAAACTTCCTCCTATCCTAAGCTGCAGAAGTGAGGTAATTAGTGGATGGAATAACAATATTTTTTTCATTGCTCCACAGCTTTTTGAGGAAGAATCAATTTCTGTCTGACAATATAAATTATTTTAGAAAAAAAAAATTAGAAGAGGTTTGTGCCACTTTAAAATCCAGGGTAAATAAAGAAGGTTCAAGAACTTCTGGAAGAATTCTGGGCAAAATCAAACAAATATGTCTGATATCAAAGACTGAAGTTAAAAACCTTTGGCTGAGGTTCAGTCACCATGCTTTATTGAATTAATTAAATAGTTTAAAGCTAGTCTGGCATAGGCAAAGGTTGTTTTTCATTATGCTTGAAATGTGCAAACAGGACTTGGAACAACAGTACCATGAAGGCCTGAAAACTGGTGTAGTGTGCTTCACAGGGATATTTTTTAAGGGATTTATTTTCCTATGTTTTACCAAAATTTTTTTTTAATAATTAGTCACTGAATTAAGCCTAGCTCTCTGTGTCAAACTTGCACTGATTTCAGACCTCTCATATTCATGCCTCAATAAAGTAATTTGCTGCAGATAAGCATCCAAACATTTGAATCCTTCTCTGCATCAAAACTTAACTCTAGACCTTTTGAACTTCACTCAGTACTACTACAAATCTAACCCATTCATGAATATTCATCCAAGGTAACAATAATTGTGATGCTATTGTGTCACTTCTACATAATTGGAGGCTCTCCAGCAACACCTGTGAAACCTGTCTGACTTTTAAACTAAGCGTATCATAGCACACTAAACTATCTTTTTTTATGTTTATATTTTATTATATCACAAATACCACCCTGGGAATATGGTCAAACAGATGATTTTGAGCGTTGCCCTCTAAAGAAATGAGGAAAACATAAAAGCATTCTGCAGGGAAAAGTAAATTAGGATTGGTTTCATTAGAAGGCACATAAGCTTTTGTGATCCATCTGTTGGCAGTAGCTCTCCTTACTAAATAGACCTGAATAGTAAAGAAAGAAAGAAAAAAAAACCTGCAAATTTAAAAAAAAACCTCTGGGAGTTAAAAGTTAGGCAGAAATCACTGTGCCAAGCTCTTAGAATTGTCCCAGTGAGAGAGAAAATAGGATATGTCCTGTGCAGAACAGGTGGCATTTTCTCAAGCCACAGATATCCTGAAATTTGAGACAAAAATTTGATGACAGCCTGCTGAAGGACATGAGCCATATTAATGCAGATCTTCTCCATCTTCATTCCTCAACAGTGCCAGGGATTCTTTGTCCACACCTGGGACAAAGTCCTTCAGGAGGCACCTGTATTGATAGCTACTCTGACAAAAGTGCTCAGATGGGTTCTCTCGCTTTTCCCTGACCTTGAGTCAGCCTTTTGGTGAAGTGGTGCTTTTAGTGAAGCTTATCTTCTCTTTTCCTGCAGTTGACTGCTCTCAAAGATTGCAACTCTGATTCCCATATTGGGTGGGCCAGTGGCTAGCTTTAGGCTGGCATCTTCCCTGTCTGGCCTATTGCATTCCACTCTCCCTTAGAAGAAAATGATGCCTCGGCTCACTTTCTCCTGTTTTTGGAATACTTTTTCTTTTCTGGATTCTCCACAAAACTCCCTTCTAATGACCGCCAGCATTAGTACTTCTATAGGTATTTCTGAAATTGGTATGCAAAATCTCTATCCTCATTACCAGCTGTCCCTTTTCTCATGGTTTTAAGCCATTATGGAATCTGCGTCCAGTTGTCTGGTTAGCTACAGCTATGGGAGATGATGAGGCCATTTAGCAATCTTTGCAGGTTGCTACCCTGCATGACTTTTTCCTTGGCTTCACTCCTTGTTAGCCTTATTTTCTCTGTCTGTAAGCGACAAACCTGAAATTTCATGAACTTGTATAACATCTCATACAGAAATCTTGCAGAAACCTGCACCAATTCAAGGCAAGAGTGGTGCATTCTTCAGGACTAGAGTGAAATATTTAGATCCATAAAAAATTCCCATCCAGTGATGGTAAAGTTTTTGACTGTAACCCCTGAAAATATACTTGCTCCTTCAATTTACCATACATGAAATGGTGCTTTAGGAAACTGTTTAGAGTGAAAGATAGGAAATGATAATTAGCCTGATGCCAACTGTAATGTCTGAGGAATATTTGAAGAACAGAGGTAAACAACATCATCTGTAATACAGAAGACTTGTCTAAAGGCATTTCAGGTGGTTTTTCACTGGGTGTGGGAAAAAAAGTAGACTGAAAAAACCCAGAAATGCTCTGAAAGTACTGAAAGTGATCAGAAGGGTATCATTAGTCTGGCATTTCTGCATTCTCTGCAGGAGACCAGATGCCAGGTTTACTTTGATGTTTTAGGACTTTAATTAAGCTTAAAGAAAATAATCTTTAAACCCTGTGAAAACACTTTTCTTCAGCACTCTTGTGCTAGGCTCAGTATAGAGTCTTAAAAGATAGAGTTTTCAAGGTCTCCAAGATACAGAGCCAGAACATTAGCTTTAAAGAGGGTAAAGCCTGTAGCCCTCCTATCCTCAGTCATTTGTGGTTAGCCCCTCCCCATGTCTCTATCTTAAACATCTCCCAGGCACAGATGTTAGCATAGGCAGAGGCAGGGGCCACAGAGATGCCCTTGTTGCAGAGAAATCCAGTCTGCCATGGCTCTGTATGGAGGAAAGGGAAAGAGACTTCTTTCTTCAGTTTTGCAGAATACACACACATATTCTGGCTCCAGACTGTGTCTAATCTACTAATTCTGCTTGCGCAAAACAAACAGTTCACTGGGGACTCTTCTCAAGCCAAAAACCTAAAAAACCCACATAGGACATTGTGCCAGGCTAAAGGAACATGTAAAATATAAAATAACCGCTTCTAAATTCCTGATTAGAAACACTGGGATAATGCTTTCTATCCTTCCCTTGCAATCTTGTCTGAAATGGACATCATGAAGGTAACTTTATTAATATTTCACACCTCAGTAATATTTCAGGCAATGTCACATGAGAATAAAGCAAAAATGCACTTCTGAGCTACTTTAGTGACATCTTTCTAACATGCTTGACATACAAGACACAGATTCATCTTTTAGATTATTAGATAACTGGATTCTTTTTCCCCTTTGATGTCTAGCAGCTTCTTGCTCCCTTTTTGAGTCCTAGATGTATAATGTATATCTTCTTTACTTAGTTCAGTGGTAAATTCTGAATTGCTTCCTAGTCTTCCATCAAATATGAGTCATGGGCCAAGTCTGCCTTAGACAACCTGCAGAGATTGAAGTATATAGTCCATCTTGAATCCAGTGAGGAATATATCTGTTCAGTCCAATAAAAGCTATACATATTTTTTCCTTTTCTTTTCTTTTTTCCTCCCTCCCCTCCACAAACCTCTAGAACTCTGAGAAAAATTAGAGTATCCCTGACAACCCTACGTTAAACCTTTCAGTCTTGTGTAGCTTTTTCCAATATACTCAGAAGGAGGAAATTCTTCCAAAGCACAAGTGGTGTTTTGAGTTGTAATAGGTGTCATATTAACACCATTATAGCATTATTTCAGCAGTCACGTTTATAACAGGACTCTATAGATAAAAGCATTTTTTCCTTGGCTATTTTTATTCTCTCTGAAACAGCAAATAGATGTTAAAACCAATAGAGAACAGTTTTTCCAATTGTTATTTTGCCTTTCAAATTGAGCAACTGAATAGACCAACATGAACATTGCCTATTTAATGCTGCACAATACAGAAATGGCAAATAAACATTGTTTTTACATAAATATCCATGCATACCTTCTTGCAATGTAATCTGGGAGATTTCTGGCATCTGCAGCTCATGATAATGCAACAGTACACCACAGATTTAGTTCAGTGGCATACCTTTTTGAGATTTTGTCCCTTTCCAGCATAGAATGATATTTTTTATCGATTTAGTCTACATCATGAAAACTGGCTAGGCAGATCTGATTGTTTGGCCAATCATTTAATTTTGTGCAATTCTTCTCTTCTATTACACCTGATTGAATCAATTTTAACATCTCTGACTACTTTCTAAACAATGTGTAGCTGAATGTTGGATTCATTCTCATTTTTTCCTTGAAGGTACAGGAACAGAACAGTTAGATTGGGCTTTTATAAAGAGGATCCTGATAATTATGGTTTTTGTTTGTTACTAAATACATTCAAGTAAATTCTCTCCAGTTTCAAGATATTTCCTTGGACTAAGATTCATGCTATCCATGACATTCCAATGATACTAATGCACACATATTGCTAGTCTAAATATGAATTTACGTTACATTTTCCAGGTCAGTATGTGTTAGCTGGGCATTATGCAGAGCTAAACACATTTCTTTTTGCTGTGGGCTAAAGCAAAGGCTGAACATTTCAGATTCCTAAGAGATATAACATTTACAGTTAAGCCTAAAGTAAGTAGACCTATTTTTTGCAAAATACACCAATTGCATCTCAATCTAGATCCAGCGCTTTAGATAGACCAATGTTAGAAGTTATGTATAAGCTAACATAGTCTATTCTAATCAAATAAAGTCATAGGTCATAGCTTCCTCCTGCAAAGAAAAAAAAAAAGCTTTTTCAACAAAATGAAACTTTTGTGTTGAAAAAAAACCTTAATTTCAATGTTTTTTTTGTAATCTACAGTATTTATTCTAGTGCTTTATGTAAATGAAAATAAAGGCATAAAACTATATCACGGGTGTGTGTAAGTCAATACAAAGAGGCAACTTTTTCAAAGAGAGTGAATTTATTGCCATTGTCGTGCTAACCATGGGATCCCCAAAGAGTCACCATGGCAGAGTTAAAAATGCAGGTACCATAAACTCAATTCCTGCCAGAGGAGTTGTCACCAGCCTGCTGACCACATCTGTTTATCAAGGATTATTGCCAGCTGCAAGGTCACTTGAGCATATTTACAATCCTACTTGCAAATCTTCAACTTTTAACCCATCCCTCCCTGCAGGGTAATAACATAAGAAACACACCTTTAAAAGGCAAGAGTAATCACTCTCCAGTTGATTAAAAAAATTAAATTCTGCTTGGTTTAGAAAACTTTGATCTGGTTAGAAACTTCTGAAGTATCAGTTCTATCTCAAAGTCCTACTGTCAATGTAATGTTTTCGGTGTTTTAATTTGACCAAATGCACCATACTATTTCCTTCCCTGAACATCAAGTTTGCAAATCGTATGCATGCCACTTGCTTTGGACACCACTACTAGATTTGTGAAGCCATATTTGTAGGAGCAACTTGTACTGTATTCAAGTATCACTGTCTAAAATTGTTTGGAGGTCGAATGGTAGCTGAAGTAGTAAGGTAGGAAAAGAATAGCAGACCAATTGTCTTGAGGACCAAGTCTTTTAATGTGAGAATATTAAGGCTATTATTTTGTAATTAATTTTGTCCATTCGTTCTCTGTCCACTGAATCCTCTACAAAGTGAGTGGTGACAGAGGTTAAGATTCCAACATGTCATGTTACAGGCTGCATAATGCCTTTATGACATCACCACAGATCCACAGAGCATCACCAAAATAAAAGAAAACATCATAGTTTGGTTTGGGTTTATATATTCATTTTTAAATTTATTTTCTCTTTCATTTTGGCAAAAATTCCAATATCTTTTCTCATCAGTAACGAAATGTATTTAGTCTTATCCTTCACTTGTCATTACATTAAGCATGGAAATGTAAAAGCATCAGATTCATTGGATGTTGACATTCACTCAGTAACAGGAGACAAGTAGAGGAATTTTTATTGTTGTTTATGATTTATGTTTATCTTTGGATAAACTACATTTACTTTGGGGAAAAAAAAGTGTATTTTCATCTAACTCAGACACGCGGAACAGTTTTATTTTAACCCCATCATCTCATATTGGTGCATACTTTCTTTAATTTTGCAGGAATGATATCAAAATCCCATAGTCTGTGATGTCATTTAATCCGCTTTGCTTTAATTTAAGAGCATTCCAAACTAAAATCCACTCTGAGATAGAACTATCTTGAAATCTGTAGTCAATTACAGTCACTTATTTAACAAAATCAATTTAAACACAAGATATGCCTGAGCAAGAACTGAACAAAAGCTGACTGATGAATTTAAGTATTTGCTCTGTGAGATGTAAAAGTACTTCCAATTTCTTTGCACAAAGAGGTTAGATTTAAGCATGCAGTCAAATCACCTGTAGGAGGAATTCTCAGTGATAAGAGATTCATATCCTTGTAATACAATACAGAAAATAAAGTAAGCTGCCTTCCTGCGGAGAACAATTTCCCCTACACTTTTTTCTAATAATGGAGCCATCCACAGTGCCACCAGGCATTCTTTATGTTAGAATCAGCAGCTGCATATTTGACCTCGGCAAGATGTAGAATTATAGAATCATTTAGGTGGAAAGACTTTTAAGACCATTGAGCCCCATTGTTAAGCCAGCACTTATTGTCATGAAGTTATTCTAGTGGTGCCATATCTTTCTCAGAAACACATTTTTTTAGACATAGTAGTGTTGTGAAGTATTTGATTTCATATGTGTTAGTTTAACATTTCCCCCCCAAAAATTAAACAAAATATTAATTGTTGTATGTGGTTTTAAACAAAAGGTGGTAGATAAGTAACATAAGACAGAAAACATTGTGTAGTGAATTGGACCTTTTTGGTAAAAGTGATTTTATTATGTTATTATTTTTTTTCCCTACAAAAAATATGGTTAATATCTGCCTGTCCTTCTGGTCAAGCTTTAAAATATAGTGCCCAAAAGAAATCACAGGCTTACTTCAAGCACTCCAGTAATAGTAGATGAGGGAATATATTTAAAACTCCAACTCATGAAGTGTCTTTCAGATGAATTAGCAAGAATATTTGCTTTATTTTTTTTACTCAAATCAAATTTACTTTTCAGATGTTTAATTATTGTCCAAAGCCAAGTGCCACAGTCCTTATTCCTGTATCCTCAACCAGAGCACTATCGCAGCATTCTGGCAGCACTATTATTCCCTTGTTAATATTATCGACTAATTAGAGGTGTTGCAAGCTAGGCACATATTCTTTCAAATTCTAGAGAAGAAATGTGCAAAGGGTAGAAATTATATTGGCATCAATAATAGATGAAGAATTTGTTTTGATGGAATTATACCAACTAACAGGCTATCATTCAAGGATTAATAAAAAAGCAGTAGTAAATTATCTTTCCAACTTGTATACCAAAGTGTTTTCTGGACATGACTGATCGATGTGCAAGTGTGGCAGATAATACAATTTAAGATGCACAGGCCCCCTGATGATGCAAAAATGGCAGGCATAATAAACAATATCCTCTTTCCTATAGTAATATGCATCTTTTATAGGCATTTGTTACAATTCAATATACTTCAAAGAATATTTTTTCTGTTTTCTCTTTTGATTTGATAGTTTTTTTACGTCATCTTCATAGTTCTTTCATACATACAAAAGAAAAATAATCAGCAAACCAAGCTCAACAGAATGAAGTCTCTGAACAAATGAAAATATTGTTCATTTTTAGAGCAATATTTTTTATTTTCAAGCTCCTTGAAAAGAGATTTAAACAAAACATGAAGAGCATATGATTGTTACTGTTTTTAATAGTATTTTAAAAGGAAAGTTTTATGTTTGTCGAAACACTTTCTTTCTACGCAATCTTCTTTCTGCTGGCTTTTTTTCTTTTGAAGTTTTCAGCTAGATCTTTCTATTAATATTAAAATCAATTGAATGAAACACATCTTAATTAATTTTCTCCATTGAGACTATTATATCTACATTTTCCTCTTAGAAAGAAAATCATTCCCAATATGTACTTCAGTTATTTACCCACATCTCTTGGTATTGTTTCATTGTTGGTCTAATTAGATTTTTAACTAATCTAGTTTTATTTCTACCTAAACCAAGGGAGAAATACATGTTTCATTATATGCAACTTATAATCTCATATATTCCTGAATACAACAAAAATTTATAAATCTGCTTAAATGATAGACTTTGAATATTATAAATACACTGCTTCCGGTGTTATTTCAAAAACAGTGAAAATCCATTTTCAGAAGAAAAAGTCTTCTCAGCAAAGAAATAGAATACTTGGAAATTCTTTAGCAATACAAAACTGCTGATAAATCAAACATATTAATACCATTGAAATAAAATATCTAATGAAAAAATTGTGACAGGCAATTTTTCAAGCAAAATTTTCAAGAAAAGAAAATAATGTCATTAGAGCAAAATCTATTAACTCACCGTTGAACTTTCCTTTACAAACATATATATCCTTGGACAGACAGCCCCTGCCTGTATTTGTAAGACAGTCTGCCATAATTTCAAGATCCATTGCTTCCTACCACTGCCTCACAGCCATTTTTGGAGGCATCTTCAGGTGTGCACTCAGTCAGCAGCCGACAGGGACACTGCCTGTTGCTCACCCCTTCAACCACCATGCAGAACCTGAACATGGTAAACATGACTGAAGGCTGAAACTACCTAAACAAGGCTTAGGGTCAAATGACAAAAAGATGAAATCGTGGTGAAATATGGATTTTACCATCCCTGAAAGACTGTCAAAAGCATTAAGGTATTACTAGCTTTAGGTTCATATATAAATATGTGCATTTAAGGGCAAATTGTCTTTTATTTCTGCATATAAGGCATGGTAATATTTGTTATATAATAATTTCTTTACCTACTTTTTCCAAAAGAAATTCCATGTATTTATTCAGCTTTAAGTGTCCAATAAAACTAGTGATTTCATTTATATTTGCCCGGCTGGCCTTCAAATTTTCTATTAGCAATTTCCTGTTTGGTCTTTCACAGAATCATGGATGTGAGGGATATTACACATGCAGATCAAGTTCAGGCTCTGTAAAAGACACTAAGATGTCATACAACTACACCATAATCTGCTTTACATTTGAACAAACACAAGATGGTAAAATACTGAAGTACAGAGTCACGAGGTCTGTGCTTGGGAAGTGCCTTTAAAAAACAATCTTTTTGTTTCATTGTCAGAGATACTGGATGGGGTAAGGAGAGTTGGTGGGGATTCATATAGAAGTATTTGTTTATGTTGCACTTCCAGAAAATAATTAAAATGTTATTTATTTAGTTAGCTCAAACTTACTCTTTGGGAAATACTGATAGTACTATGTCTCTGATGTTCTTTATTCTTTTACCTTTTCTCTTATTTTACTGTAAATTCTGTTATATGTTGGTCTCTCACACACACAAACACACACATAAAATAAACCCACTCCTGTTAATGTGTTCTTACAAAGGGAACATTTCGGATGTAAAAAGCTACAGGAGAACTTCTACTGGAAGTGTCAGAGCTCTGTGACACATCAGTCTCTGACCTATGTCTAAAAACTACCATTTTTGTTTCTTGATACATGTGCTTGCTTTCCACAGTGGAGAAGAAAGAGGAAAGATGCCAAAGGAAATGAAAGAGGGGAAGCAATAGTAGAGTTATTACAGTTAATTGAAACTCTACAATATTTGTACAAAAGAAAAATATCAGATACTCAACAGCTATAAATCAGCATTGGTTTTTGTCACATAAATCATTTACACTTATTACAGGATATACAGAAACTTTTATATTCCATTGTTATATTGACAAAGATGTTCACATGGGGATGGGAGAGTACTGTAAAGGATACATCTTTTAGCAGATGAACACCTCAGCAAAACTTCTTTGAAGGCAGTAAATTTCCCTGGCAACTCAATAGAATCCTGTAAATTGCAGTACTTCTGTTCTTGAAGTCCCTGCAGAGGTTATCATGAACAATTTCACACACCATTGCCAAATGAGAGACATGCCTTAATCTAGCTACATGCTGTGCTGGAAGCAAACCACCAGAACCCTTATCAGACACATTGAAGAAGTTACAGCACTTTACAGTAGTTTGTCCATAGTAGCAAAACTTACTTTTCCTTCATTATTGTACATCTGACCTTGTGTAAATAGGCAAATACTGTAAGTCTGCTTTTAAGAAGAATTATTATTGCATCTTGCTAATGGTCCCAGGAATCCCACTTCTACCTGCATGTCTCCCTACTCTCTACCTAAGGTCATGTAACTCACAGCCTTCAGTGTCGTACCTTATGCTTTACCATCAGGTAAGTGAGGAGATGGGCTTTTAGCATCAGTGAATAGCTCACAGTGCCTTCAATGGGAATTCTGTGTGCAGAGTGGGACCCTGAATCCAAAGGGATAAACACAACAAAATCCCCATGGGTGCCCCCAGGCACTGAGGACACTCAGAGCTCTTCAGATTCAGCCTCTCAGGACCACATCCTTTGCCTGATGGGCAAACTTTCCTCAGCACTGGTACCCATGGAAGTGCTGAAAAGGGAGGTGATATGCCATCAGAGATTTTACTGTGACTATTAAAGCAATTTTATGAAGCTCAGCCTGAGATAAGTCATTTATATGGTTAACAAAAAAGAGGAATACAAGCAGATTGTATCAGAGAAGGTAAAAATACCTTCTCAAAATCCAACAGAATATTCCTGTGATTATTTAGTGGTCTATTTTATCCCTATGGCAGACTTCAAAAATTAACTTATGCCTCCAAGCACTCAAGTAATGGTGCTCTCAAAGCTGTGTTAGCCACGTAATTCAGTGAAATCCAGGGGGGCTCCTTAATACAAACAGAACCCTGGAAAATGTTGTGGTCAGCATCAGCACACCAAGTAACTGCAGTAAAAATAGACAGAATTGATGGTATAGAGTGTTTCAACTTAGACTTAGCTATTACATGGGATTGTTTGCATTGCCTTCTTCAGTGCAGCATAAAATAAATCAGCATTCTATTTTTATCTGTATGAGAGAAATATCGTTCGGGAAGCAGTTTGTTAAAAAGCTGAAAATAGCAGTTTTATTACCCTCTTTGTATTGCTTGATATAATTTTGTTTTGCTGGAGAAGAGCGAGCCCATGCTGCCCTGCTGACTCCTGCCCCTGCAGCTGCAGAATCCATCCCACAGTTTCTGGGAAAGGGTAGAGGAGCAGGGCTCTCCATGCCTCTGCCACATCTCTCTTCATATTGACACACCATGTCCTAAGGCAGCTAGAGAAGCAAGCAGTTGCTGAATGCTTTCCTCCCTATCACTCCTGCTTCCTTTTTGGTGCTCAGGATCCTCAGGGTCTAAGCATATCTGACTGAATTCTTAAGGCTCAACTATATATTATTCCTTGATTTTCTGTTTCTCCCTCCATTTCCCTCCATTTCCCTCCAGGAGCTTTATGGCTGTGTTCCAAATATGCATTATATGCTTTTCTTTTCATTCTCCCTCTTACTTTCAATTATACAGCCTTTCTGTCTCTGTGTTATGGATCTTTTGTCTCTGCTTTTTCCATTGTGATACCAAATCTCTCAGTGGGCCTCTTCTCAGTACAGCATGAAATTTGTCACATGAATGCATAAATTGCTCTTCCCCTCTGAAATTAAAAAAAAAAAAAAAAAGCAAAATAAATTTTTTAAAAATGGGGTAAAATCCATTCAGGATTCAGGATATGTACATCCTGGTGGTGACTGGACTTCTCTGAAAAAAATACTAGTATCTGCAGCCTGATTCAGCCTCTGCTTGGCCTCACCACAAGACACGCAAAGGGACTTGGGATTAACACCATAAAATTAATCCTCTTTAAATTTGGTTCAAGATGCTAAATATGTGTATATATACATATTTATTTTTTTAATTATTCATCCCAGTATTTCTTGGCTTCAAATGGGAATCATAACAATGACAGCACAGCCGAAACATGTCTCCCCTCTCAAAATGGAAAAACTCACGTGCTCAGAGGCTCCTCCCTCAAGGGTGTAGCAGCTTTGCCATAGCATCTTTTTTCCCTCTGGCATATTACTTTGCAGCACTCTCCAGTTTTTATATTGGTCTCCTGAGATTTACAGTAATGAAAATCTAGAATATTTTATAACAAATAGTATAAATTTTATATATTACTTAGTCCTGCGTCATAAGACTACCTAGAGGTCACAGCTTATGACACATCCTCTTGCGCCACAGACTGTACAAATCCCTAATAAAATGTACCCACTGACCCTGAGATTTTAAATAAACAAGGTACAGTGTGAAGGACAAAAGATGTTTAAGCCCTATTTACATGCAAAGAACTGAGAAATTAAGAGGCTTACCAAGATAGAAAAATTGTCCACAGGCAAGTCTGGAATGGCAGCGAGTTTCAGAGAAACTACTTTTCTTCTTGTTGACATGTCAAATATGTTTGAATATTTTGGTCTTGAAAAGATAAAAAAAATAAAATTGAATGACAGAATATGAGAAGAAAAGTATATATATATATTAGAGTAGCAAAAAATAAAGCAAAGATATACAAGTTTCTGGGTAAACAAAGGTTTAAATTGTAAGCAACTCTACTCAAAATATGTCAGGGAGATTTAACCCTGTGAGCTTCTGAGAGACTAGAGTTTGAAAATCAATGGGTTTTGGAGCAGGACAAATGTCAGATATTTTCATATTTGATGAAGGACATTATATTTTAAGTTTTTCTTTAATTCTACATGGAGAGAGAGGACTGAGTAGTGAACTTCAGCCATCTGAAAGGATCAGTTAAAGTATGACTGATAAACTATAACTGATAAACTATAACAACTGCACTACCCACCTCAACACCCCTCTGCCCCTGTGTGAGGTATCAATGGTGCTCACCCTACATGTGCCAAATGCATAACCATGTCTGCTAAACATGCAGATTGAGAGGTCAGATATGGAATATGGCATCAGTCCAAAATTGTTCTAGAAGACAAAAACATCAACATTTTGCAGAAACCGATGGGTATACAAATACCAAACAGAAATGGAAGCATGAACAAGAGCAGATGCCGTGTATTTCCTTGAATGACAGTAGGGAGTCTCCACTCTCTCTTGTCATTTTTCAAGATGACAGGAGGACTGACTCCAGCTGGATCAGATGTCACCCAGAATTACCAACCAGAAACTAGAACTGATGCATCTGTCCAGACTTCACCAATAAAGGTATGAAGGAAACATTAGGCAAACCTGTTGCATCCAGATATACATGACTGTAATTGCTGAATGGCAAGGTGAGGAGGCATAGCTTTCTGCCTGTGCAACTATACACCATAATATCTGCACTGCTAAAGTTAATTACAGATGCTAATGACAAAAATTTTCTACCTAGAGCCTTTGACACCAATCATGTGCAAATATTTTGTGACAACAATTCAGCACAGTCTGTGCCTCATCTGTGGGCCAGCCCTGCTTTGTGTTGCACTCTGTTGTAGAGGATTTGCTGCAGTATTGCTGTGGCTCATATGTGTACTCCTGCCCATGCAGATCAGAAACTGGTGGGAGGTGCCATAAATATCCATGTCTCCTCCCACACTGAAATAAGTGACTCTCCAGGCCTTAGGCTTGAGAAACATTTCCAAATCCCACAGAATATCCATACTTTTATGTGCTTTATTGAGATATAGCTCTCTCAGGGGCAACTGCTCTAACAAAGACAAACAACTGTTTTTGAAAGTGTAATTTTTAAAATGATCTGCAAATAGTGACTGTGCCTGAGCACCAATGTGGAACCACCTGTGGTCCCAGGACACTCCTCCTCCAATCTGCAGGGCTGGGGACAGAGTGACATGAGGTACTTAAACACACACGTGTTTAAATTTAAAATTATTAAGAAGACTAAAATAATAAAAATTATTAAAAGATTAAAAATTATCTGTAGAAATTGTTTTTCTGGACAGGTGTTATTCCATAGAATTGTTCCATAGAGTTTTCACCAGGAACAGGAAACAAATATCAGGACATTCACTCCCCACAGCGGAGGAGCTCTGATAAGGATTCTAGTTACAATGTAGACCCTGCCATCAGTTATACCCACAGAGAACTATTAGGTGGAATGGGACTGTATGAGATTAACCGGGGTCAAAATTTTGCCCTATTTGTTTTCCACATATGTCCACAGTTTTAACCTGTTAACGCTGTATGCATTATGTGTCATATTTGCAGCTTTTGCTTTCCTACAAAAATGCTAATTTAGATAAATGGCTAAGAAGTTGTTGTTTAGCCTAATTTTTACTCTTCATCTTAAAAACAAACAAATGTCAGGTCTGAGGGACAGAAACTGGAGTTTATTAAGCTCTTCTGTAAGAAAGCAGCCAAAGACTTATCTCTCCTTTACTACAAAAAGTTAATGACCATCCTTGCTGTGTGTTGTGTAAATGTGACCACTTTGTAGCCAAATGCAAGGTGAGACACAATGGCTGTATTTCTTTATTTGAGATCTTACTTAATTTATTTTAAAAATAATCAGGCCTTAAGAATATGTCTAACTTAAGATTTATTGATTGATTGATGATGGACGTCCATGGTTTGCTATCTGCATTTTAACAGCTATAAATCAACATCATATCCTCTTATGCAGCCTGATTTTCTCAATAAAGCAACAGACTTGCTTTGTTTACTTTGTGCTATGATATATTTATTAAAGGTGCAGAAATTTCTTTTACAACCACAGTAAAGTAAAAAAAAATCCTTGTACTTCAACATTTCTCTTCTGAGACTGGGTATATTTCAGCAGCTTTGTGTATTTATGAACTGTGTTGTCCAAAATTTCCTAAATTATTAGTCAAAACCAACTTTGCAAACTTGCTTAAGTCACTTGAAAATATGAAAATAGTTGATCTCAGGTTCTAATGGATGTCATTCTCAAAGCCTAAAAGACTCTAAAATAACTCACAGAAATATGGTGATAAAATATTTTGCCATTAATAATCCATCAAGGGTCAAAAATGATCAAGAAAATAGTTTTGACAAAGCACTACTGCAACTGAGGAAGACCTCAGTAATAACAGTGTGAATGATGACACTCAGAGACACCTTTCGCAATTTTCTATTTTGTCTTGGATTTATATATTAAAATATATTGACATCAGGAAATGAATATTTCCCTACAATCAAGGTATTTAAAAAGTATTCCCATATAAAGAAAAAAATACTAATCACAGTACCTCATATTTAAGGCTATTCCCACAGAAGCTGCCCATAGAAGCAGTTGTAACCGAAACTGTGGGGCAATATAAAATCACTGAGGAAAGAAGAAAATCACCCAGTTTCAGAGAACCAAGAAAAAAATTGTGATATCATATGGAGATAATGAATTCTTTGTTATCCTATGTGATGGGATAGTGAAAAGGCTGATGGATGAGTAAAAGTGGATCAATAGTTACATGGATTTGACTCTTTCCCATTACTTTCAACATAGACATTTCTTCTGCCAAGATTTTTAAGCAGATAGAATTATGAGAAGCATGAAGTCATGAACATTCAGAGCAATGAGCCATGTTTTCACTGATCTGATTTTTTTACTTGTACTGCAGTTGCAATATGTTTTATGTTATATCTGTATGATATTGCAAAACTTACTACCTTAAGCAAGCTAACTTGTGTAATGTTAGGGCTTGTCTTCCTTTGTTTACATGTTGATTTTAAAATTAGTTTGATGATCTGTTTGCCACCAAGAGTTAGCAATAATGTAAAGCAATAAAATATATCCTCAGCCAGCATCTAAGACTATGACCTTAGGAAAAATTATGTTAAATTCTAAGTATCCTGCCATCTCTTCTACCTTACATGTATAACACTTCCACAGGTAAGAAAAGATCCCTGCTTTGTTTATTCATTCTTTGGAACAGCCAGAAATATAGGCTTCTGGATTTACATGTGGAAAAAACATTCAAAATTGTCTGTAAATACTGAAACAGTCTAGCAGACTTAGTTTCATTGACTTCAACATTGGTATCTTGTTGAAAATTTTCTGTTCCAATTAATCCATAATAATGCCTCTGATCATTTCTACTGCCTGCTTTATACCCTTTTTTGCTGCTGCCACCTTCATTTTGAGATAGACTGACCACCTCAGACACTGTCCTCCTGAATCCTTTTCTGGCCTTGAAGAATTAAAACTGTCAGACTGCGGCAAATGGCTGTACAGCATAGTTTACTTATGTCGGTGACTTAATGTACAGATTAAGAACCATGTAATTTATACTTCTGAACTTATGAAAAGAAAGCATGACTCAGAAATTTAACTCCAAAGAAAAAAGAACAGGAAAAAAAATCCCAAACCCCAAAGCTTGAAATAATTTGAAATGTTTGCCGAGGCTAATTATGACAAAGTGATTTGGCAATAAATTAATTCTAAAAAAAAAGCTCTGCTGGAAAGTCAGCACTTGGATGAAAAGAAATGTCCTTTGACCTCTGAAGACATCAAAATGAAAGCTGCATCTCTGAGAGGTTGACTAATCTTTGAAAGCACAGGCACCTTATTTTTTTTTTTAATACACTTTACACAGCCTGAATGCAAACCTCTTTGGGTTCATTAATCAATCACCATAACTCATTGTTAATTAAGGGTTAGGCACACCAACAACAGTTCTGACAGCTGATATGCTACAGTTAATTAAGTTGTTCTAATGATTTTTTAACATTAAATTCATTTTCATATGACAGTCTTAAAATGCCTTTTTAAAAGGGCTTCTGTTACTTAAGAGCTTGCTTTTAGTTAAATATAGAATAAAAAAAATAAAATCTACTTCAAGATTAATCAAATCATATTTTATTTCCTTTTTTTTCTTCAATTTTTATATATTCTGTTTTACTGCCACTCTGTAACTGAAGGATTATTCTGAGGAAAGTTGATTATAGAGGAGACTAACTCGGTGCTACAAAATATTATTTTTTCATTGTCTTATTTATAATATCTTTATCTAATAGCAGCATATCATACCTAGAGAAAAATTAGTAGGGAGGCCTCTAAAAGTTAAGAGCAGGTATTTTACTTCATAGATGACGGTACTTTTACTAGCTTTGTGGTGCTAGTAATTAAAGAAGAGGCTGAGTAAAAACCCAAAAACTTCATCCAAATTCTGCACTTTCCATGAGCTTGAAGAATTTGGTTGATCTCATTAAAAAACAAAGAGGCCAAATGTGGCAATTTTCCATCCCTCACAACACTTGAAGTTGTTCTGATCCAGAATTTTGGTTGGGGTTATATCTTATTAGTGTAGGATTAAAATCAGAAATTGTAATTTACTTGAAGTTTAATTGTAGAGTAAAGGTCTGTAACAGAAAAAGAAAACAGACAAAATTACAATCCTCCTATTTCCTGTCCCCTACAATATGTGAATAGAGGAGAGGAGGGGAGGAGAGTGCAGAGGAAGTAAAGGTGGGGACAGGAGCAGAAAAAAGAGAAAGAGAAAGAGAAAGAGAAAGAGAAAGAGAAAGAGAAAGAGAAAGAGAAAGAGGAGAAGCTCCACATTTTTTCATTGTAAACCTGTCATTTTATATTCTCTATTTTTTTACATATTGCTAAGTTGAGACAATAAGCTTGCCTTACATATATTCTTAAAAAATAAAAATAATCCAAAACTCACTATTTGCAGTAAAAACTTCTATGTGGACTTCCTTTTTTAGTTTGGTTTAATTTTTCAAGGCTTTTGAGGAATTAGAGAGGAAAGGACTCTGGATAGTTGAATGAAACTAAAGCTACCCACTCACAACAAACATAAATGGGATAAAAACCTATTAATAGAAGAAAAGAAAAATATAATTGCTGGATGCTCTAAGAGAGCTATTAATTTATTCTTGTATTAATCATCAGAATGGCAGGTTGCCAGTTTCTGGCTGTTTGCAGTTTTATGTGGTGGGTTATGAACATGTATGTAAATATTTTTGTAGATGCTGGCTTTTGAAAGAATTAAATATTCATTTTCTCTTTTGAAAAATTAATATATTGACAAAATGGCAGATTCCACACTCATTCCATCTGAAAACACTGAGCCTAGAGCCTATTTAAGCAATTAGTCATGTATTTGAAGCACACTCACATGTTTGACGCCATCTCTTTTCTCAATACAATGTCATAAATTGTAAGTGAGAGAAATGCCTCGACACACAATAACTTGCCAGGCAATGAATTTGAAACAGCCAGCGATTCATCATCCACCTCTTAAATGCTTTTAATGTGCCTGTAAAGTCCTCTAAATTGCCAGTGTCTAATAGGCCATTCTCCCTGATCCATCACCAGATTTCTGCTGGGGTTGATTTTCATGTCTCCTTACCTGTGGTATCTTGATTGCCTCATCCTCAACACAATTTCAGCCATTTCACTACGTTAAGGTTTGAGTTTTTGTGTTTGCGCTTTTTGTTTTGGGTTTTTTTTTTGGTGGTGGATTTTTGGGAGTTTTTCAGGAAAAATAATAAATCTCAACTTTTTATCGGGTAATAGTCCCTGCTTTTTCTTTTAGGAGTTACGGCATATTCAATATTTAAAACTGCAAAACTTTTTAATCAATTATTTGATCACCGAACCTGCTTGTCTTGTTGATTTCCAATTTTAAGACGCTACATCAAGTAGAGACAAACTGTTTCATAATGTACAAGTCGGCATATGGCCCCAGTTCAATGCAGTACCTAAACATACACCTGACCTCAGAGACTCCAGCACCTTGCCCGAAGCTACTTTCAAAACTAAGCTCAGTCACAAGTCCAAGTATTTTGATGAATCAGATTTAAATGCAACACATGCAAGGTAAATCATCCGAGTTTCATTGACACATACAGGCTTGTTGAGTATTCAGCCCAGCGGACTCTGCTGGGAAACCCTGTTTATGTAATTAACAATGACACAGGATCATTCCCGTGGGTCTCTGTTTTGGGACTAATGTTCTGCATGCAAGTCCCTTTTAGTGCAATTCATCTTCCTTTAATCTTGCAATCCAAGGATTAGCTTGATCTAACATGATTTTTTAGGCTGCTTCTTCAGTCAATAAAAAGTGATGGGTGTTCAGAGAAAAAGCTGGATGCGTAGCTTGGATTAGGTTTTACCAACATTAGGTAATAGGAATCCTACTTCATGCATCAATTAACTTTCCATTCTAAAGTGTTCATTTCAGAGTGCTATTCTAGAATAATATTTTTAAACATTGGAACATAATATAGTGTAAATATTTCTTAGAATTAATTAAGTGTGCAGCATTCCTTCAAATTATTTCTGGGATTCTGTAATCAAACATATGCTCAGAAAGATTTCTTTTTAAATAAAAAGTGTGCAATAAGGGCATAAGGAGAGAAAAATTTATATATGTCACAATTAGCAGCATGTGGATGAGAAAAGTGAACTTACATTAGATACTGATGCATACAGAGAAGGATGGAAAATGTGTCAGAAACTCTGAGCAAAAGCTGCTGACTTGCACAAGAAATATACTCCTGTCCCTGATGGATTGTCAGTTCAATCTAACACCTCTCTTTCTGAAGAAGCTGTTGGCTCAGAGTGTGTGGAAAAGGAAAAAGGAACCTAGGAGAATGGGCAGCTGCTTCCTCATCCAGAGATATCTTTTGCCTTGGAAACCAAATATTGTGAAATCCTTACCAGTCAGTTTATATCAAAAAGATAGAGTACTAACAGAGGCAGATCAGCAATGTGCCTGACCAAATCTGTATGATGGACAGCTATAATATATTTTTGATTAATATTGTTAAAGTCAAGAGGACTTAATTAGATATTATTGTTGTGAGCTCAGAAGCTAAGCAAGTATTTGTCATGTGAATATGGAATATGAAAGTGAAGCACTTTATTTTATAATGACAAAGTATAATAGAGGGGGGAAAAAAGGGCTTGATTTACTTGCTCTTATATCCTTATTTATCAAATTCCAACTTTAAAATTCAAAAAAACAAAAGTTACTGTGGAGTGGGGGGCTTGTGGGTAGGAGAAAGAGGAAGTGTCCCTGCTCTGTAACGATGAAGGGTTTGGGGGTTTTAGAAATGCTTGAGTCTGTCATTTCAGCACATAGTCAGGTCAGACATCTTCAATACTGTAGTAATGACGTTTTGCAGACCCCTGAGCCCTGTTCGTGACAATAGCATTCCATTCCTGGCAAAATGAGTAAATGTTTTAGGTCTTTTTCAAACTAAATCAGAGTGCACCTTTTAAACACGTGGTAGTACTTTTGTGATGGTTGACAGTAAAGTGTTTGTCAATAGCAGCAGAATATGCAAAACCTGACAGAAACCTCTTCTTTTTAAGTCTGAATAAAGAATAATTTTTCAGATTTAAAGAATGAGGAAAAAAAAAACAAAAAAGAAAAAAGAATAGTTGAACGAAAACCTCATCAATTCCCCATGTTTGTTTTTTTGTTCTGGACACGTAACCTCTGTCTTGAAGCAGAGATGATAATGGTAATCTATTTGTTCTGAAAACGCCACATACAGAAATGCGAACACACATAGTACCTGGCCTAAATTCAATGCATTAGGCATTAAATATTTGGCTGATTTTCTGTCAGTTCCACTGGAGTTACTCCAGATTAACAAATGTAACCATTTCACTCATTGCTTATCTGCACCCTGGGTGATGTGTCGAATCCTCTCAAGTACTAATTGCATTATTGCCTTCACTCAGGGCTAAGGATCCCATAGCCAGGATAGATTAACCAGGTTTATCCTGGAGCTGATACTGAAGCTCATCTACATAATTTGCCGTTTTCCTTCATTTAACTACAGCAAGCTGTCACTAAAAATGCCATGAAGTTGTCATGTGGATATACACTCACACCTTCTCTTTGCTCTCAGACACAAAATAAATCCTCTGGTCATCAACTGGATTTTTCTGTCATTTAAAAGCTGATATATACAAAAACTTAATCTACAAAAGGGTCATACAGAGACTAAAATCTCTGTAACTGAGAGCTGTATTTCTCCATCATGAGCATGTACTTCGTTCATGCTTTGGTACTTATTGCACCCTCTCTTATATCTTCTATAAACACAATCTCCAATTCAGGGCTCAGTGTCATAAAATGCTACAGAAGCAGACATTTACAGAGGCAGCAGCTGGGACCTTCCTAATGTAGATGGCCTTGGAATACTATGCTACTGTCTCTAAAAGCATTTGCAAATGTTTAAAGCTTGGATGTATTTTCATTGGCATTTCCATACTGAGCGCCCTGAAGGCTCACTTTTCTGTGCGCTGCTGCTGCCCTGTGCTGCAAACAGCTGGGAAGGCAATGCCTGAGGAATGCATGTCAGGCTGGATGTACACAGTGGGTAACTATAGAAAATGTGTCCATTTTTCAGAAGTGTTACCTGTGTGGAGGTGTTTGCAGAGTTAATCTTCTGTCTTAAAACTAGTCCAGCATTATTTATTCTTCAGGGTCATTGGTAATGTAAGCCCTCCAATTTCTGTCTCCCACCTAAAGCTTCTCTTTTCCTTGCTGATTTTCTTCAACACAATATATTTGCCATACACACCTGCCAGTAAAGTGCAAAATTAGCTTTTGATGCAAGTTAAATCTATGTTACTGTCTTCATGTGGCTCATGCTACCATAATTCAAATTTTAAATTTGAAGCTGTGATTCTCAAAAGGATTGCAATTTAGACTAATGTTTCTTAATCTGTACTACTAAAAATAATTCATGCTATCATATAACAGGCAGCAGTTAAAATTGATTAGTTACATGGTGTGTTTTGATTTGTATTTTCAAAAAAAAGTAGCCATGTGGGATTTGAATGTGAAACAAAGAAGGACCCATGATCTGTATATGTTTAGACAGGGTACTGACATAGAATGAAGATCCAGATTTCTGTGAGCTTTTTATTTCTTTGCTATTCTTGTCATGCATATACTTGGAATATCCAAAGGCTATGTTTTAAATGTCAGGGTTAAGTTTCCTCTTTCTGGTTCAGAAGGCGTGCAATGACATACAAAAAATGTTTTATTTCCAAGCTTAAAAACATTTAAAACTTTCATTGTGTTGAAGGTTTGCTGGATCTTTTTTGTACTCACAGTAACAACTCAATATTATATGCCCCAAAGCCTTGAAAGTATGTTTAAATTATGACTAAAATAATTATTTTCAAACATGCAGTGGGTTGCTTGCCTTAATGTGATTCTGTCTGTAAAAGACACAAGTTTTGAAACACAGTCATTACTAGCTAATATTGACCCTAACTGGAATACCTTTTACATTATATAGTACTTATACACTATACATAGTTTATACACCTATATAAGTACACATATGTGCTGGTTTTGGTTCAGGATAGGGTTAATTTTCTTCCCAGTGGCTAGTCTGGGAGGGTGCTTCAGATTTGTGCTGAATATTATGTTGATGATATAGAGATGTTTTTTGTTATTTCCAAGGCACTTTCTTCTTTTCCTACAGCCACTCTGGTGAGGAGGCTGGGGGTGCACGGGAGGAGATGCAGCTGGGACAGGTGACCCAGACTGACAAAAGGGATACTCCAGACTGAATGGCCTCATGCTCTGGATATAAACGGGGGAAGAAGGAGGAAGGGATGGATATTTGGAGTGATGGCGTTTGTCTTTCTAAATCACTATTACATTTGTCTTTCCAAATCACCATTACCTGTGATGGGGCCCTGCTCTCCTGGGGATGGCTGAACACCTGCCTACCCTTGGGAAGCAGTGAAAGAATCCCTTGTTTTGTTTCTGTGTGGGGCTTTTGCTTCCTCTAGTGGGGGCATGGGTGAGTGCTTGGCTGTGTGGTACTTTGTGACTGACTGGGGTTAAATCACAATAACAAATGGCTTTGAATGCTGTGCTGAGAATAGCGCTGAGCCCACAGAGCTGCTATCCTGATCAAGGAGGGCACTTCTGAGAAGGTGGACACTCTCAGCTGTCTCCCAGGTCAGAGCTAACCTCAAGAGCTCAGCCATGGAAGTGAGATACTACGTGAGGAGTTTGCAACCCACCATGAGAGCAGCAAAAAGCATCTGCCTCTCATTGCATGTCAGGAATTCTCTCTAGTACCACAAATATTTTTACTTTCCACTAATGGTCTCAAGGCCACATCACATGTATAGAAATGGAAAAGTCATTAAATTCCTCCAGGGAAAAAAATGGTTTCACTTTTTTTTTTTTTTTTCTTTTCAGACACACTGCATTTATGCATTCCCTCTGATTTTTGTCCTGAGTATCATTTTATATTTATTTACACTGAATTTTAAGTAACATTTTATCGCCTATCATTCAGTCTCTTTCAATTCTGTCTCTTACAGCAAGAGACTTAGCCCTGTGGCTCACACTTGATGAGCAAACTTCAAAGAGCAGCACGCAGCTGCATATCTCCAGCATGAACGAGCCCTGACACAAACTGGCTTGGGTCCTGCGGCCGCCAGGGGTGCCAAGGACTGCCACCGGCATCTCCCAGCTCTGGGGGCTTCTAACCAGGTTGAAGCCCTCAGGAAATGCTCCTATTTCACACAAAGACAGCAAAGGGAGGTTCAGGTTGAAGCCTGCAGACCTGCCACTGCTGCACCTTTACCTGCACTCTCACAGGGAGAAGCCCAGAGGTAACAGAGCAGCTCCATCCAGCAGCTCTGTCTGGATGCGTTTTGTGAGTTGCACAGTTCTACTACATTGGCCAGAAAATCACTGAATGGTAGAAGCTTTGCTTGAACAAGTTAATTTTTTATTGTGTGGGTTTTTTGTTGGTTTTTTTTGGGGGGGGGGGGGGGGGGTTTTTTTTTTTTTTTTTTT
>VXBQ01010699.1:605539-645399 GCA_013400175.1 Phainopepla nitens
TTTTTTTAATTGGTTTTTTTGTGTGTGTAGTGGGGGTTTTTTAAGTTTTGTTTGATTTTGTTTTTGGTTGGTTGGTTCATTTGTTTTTGTTTTGGTTTGGTTTTTTGTTTTTGTTTTTGTTTTTTTACAGGAAATAACCACCAAATATCTAATCAAACAATTCCTAACCAGAGCTAGTCACAACAAGACCACATTTTTTTCTGACTAAATTAATTTGTGGAGATTTGGGGCACAGTTAATAATTTTTCCCATTTCTGCTTTGCATCTGTGTGATTTCATTAACTGATAATTGCTTTTGATGTGGATTGCAGGAGATAAATGACTCATGAATCAATAAGTGATGAGATTTCAGAGTCACTTATTGATTTTTATCTCCAATTTACTCTGCATTGAATTTAATTATAGCCATTACACTTGATTTGTTTGAAAACATTGCATGCAAATATTTGCATGAGGTTTATTCAGTGAAATTATTCTTCAGTTGTTTTAAAATAAGTAGTGACTTTTGAGCAGAAAAAAAGTCGCTGAGTTGAGAAAATATGCAAATATGTCCACCCTTGAAAAGCTTCATGAATACTTAAAAGCTTGTCTATATAAAAGTTTTCATTATCACAATAGGAATTCTAGGTGATTTTTTTTTTTTTATTATTTCAATGGTTTGGTCACCTGAAAGTGTATTCTAAGTCAAACAGATGTAAATAAAGAAAGGTTTGTATGGACTAGAATGGAACTGTTTATTCCTATATTTTGAAAGTGAAACATTATGATTTTTCATTTCATATTTTAAGACTAAATTTGCCTAGATTTCTATTCATAATATAAACAGAAGCCTTAAACTGAATCTTCTGCTTTTGAGTTTCAAAGCATGCTTAATTTAGTCTAAAACAATTTTCTTCAAGTACTTGGGTTGGTAAGAAAGCTGAAATATTTTCATTCCACTGTGACAATGTATTTTTGGATATAAAACTAAAAGAACACTTTGATGCATAGTGATATAAACATCTATCTATCCAAGTTTTTTTTAAGGAAATTGATAGTTCTGCTGTCATGTGAAGCATTCTCTTGCCATTATAGGTAGTTTTCTGCTAAACCTAATTTTGGTGCTATTTCTACCTTCCAGTTACAAACAGCAGTTTAATACAGTGATTTATTACTTTTTATTAGAGATTTAATACAGGAATCTGTTTTTTAGGCAATGCAACTCATATATATTTTCTAATGTAGGAAATCCTTCATGGAGGGCCTCTGGTAAAGGAAAACTGTCAAAATTATGATAATATAATTACATTGGTTTAATTCCTTGAGAATCATAGAAATGACAGCTAGTAAAGAGGTCTAGTCTCAAGCACACAGGCTATCACAAAAAAAAAAGAAATTTGGGAACTCTGATGTCTTTCTTAATTACTGAAAACAAGGCTATTATGGATTGTACATTTTAAAATATATGAGTACTTTGTTGGGGAATCCTCTTTCTAGCCTTTAACCTGGTTTTTTGGGGGGATTTTTTGTTCATCCATGACTTTATATTTATACGGTCTTCAATAGCAACTTTGTGTGGCTAAATTTCCTCTAGAACATTCCAGCCCCAGCATATTTAGTACTCAAATTTATGCGCGAGTCCCCAAACAGGAAATGCAGAATCAAGTTTTTAGTCCTATCATGGGAATGGAAAGCTTAAAAAAGAATATATATTTAACACTTATCAGAAAGACATATTTCAAAGTGAATTAAGATCAATTAGTGTACTTCCATTAATTTAATTTGGATGTGAAGGAGTTTTTTGAGCTGATAGTCAGGTTAAGCATCCATGCAACTTTCTATGTTTATAGAATCATATAATGTGTTTAAATATGTTTCAATTATTTTGTATTAATAAGAAAATAGCAAATATAGTAGAAATGTTTAATTGTGGTGGGTGTTTATTTGTTCTTTTTTTAGATTAGAAATTGATATTTGGCAGAAAACAAGATTTTTAAGAGGTGTTAAGAGGTGGACTTGAATAGTATGTTGAAAACTTTGTATTTCTATGAAAAAAATTCTCCCCACCAAGTTATGTAGGCAAACCCTTGAAGATGTATTCAATAAAATTCCACACAGCACCACTTTTTCTTTAGAGTGTTTCTCAGGGAATTTTTTTTTTTTTTGAGGAACACTGGCAACATATTTCAATGTACTTAGAGCAAGCAAAGCAGTAAATGAATGTTTTTTACAAAATATGGGAAGTAATATAAAAATTTTTGTTTGTAAAATTTCACAGGTTGTACTAGTTTCTAAGTAGACCTATATACCAATGATATATATTAATTTGATTCAAATAAAATAATACAGAAGATTCAAATAGAATAAGATGTGGTGACATTCTTTTCTAGATTAGGTTTGTTTTGGCATCTTTGCAGTTGATGCCTCAAACTTTAATAAGACTTTGATCTCATTCCTAAGAAAACGAGTTAATGGAAGACATTTCTCCACATAATGTGAGGCCAAAATTTGTGCTTAAAATAATTTATTTTCTTTTTTTCTATGCCCTCATCCTCTCTAACTGCATCTGTTATTCTTGACTGCTTCCTGGGATTCACCTGCTCTCCTCAGGCTATCTATGTCTCCTACATTAAATTATTTTGTAATTTTTTTATCACTTTATGTCTGTTTACAAATTCCTTCCTACCTTTCCTGTATTTCTCTTACATTTTATTACTACTGACACTCTTTCTCTGTGTCCCTTCCTAGTCTCTATTTCAGAATTGATTTAGCCAAGTTTCAAGCCAGTGGCTAGTTTTTCCAGGCTTTCTGAAAATACTTTAATATTTTTCAGGTTTTTCTATGTTTTTTCTCAAGAAACTGGATATGCACACTTCCCAGATCCAAACTTTTCTGGTTATGCGGTTCCAACGGTCTCAAGAATATAGGTAAATGTTGTTTTGGGGTTTTTTTTCTGTCACAATTACTTACCTTCCTTTTTTTTTCCCTCATGTTCAGGACTAGAATCACAATCACTGATTTGGTTTATGCTATAATTTTCTGCCCCCAGATTCAAGTAAACTGTTAATTCCAGCTGTAATTGCTTTTCAAATCAATGCATGTGTCATTTTGGACTGAGAAGAACTACATCTCACATAGGGCAACACTAGTTGTTCCCAAGTGATTGTTTAAGCTGCCGAGACAGTGCTTCTCTACACAATTTTCTGTTATAATAATTGGCCTGTTTCTATGCACGCAGTTGTTTTCCTGTACCATTCTATTGTTCATTTTAGCTATGTGGTCTCCTGTAGCAGAGATTCAATGTTCTCATAATTGTCACAAAAACAGTAATGCAGCTCTGCTGATATGTTCGAACTCTGAGAGAAAGAATTAGTAATTTTCTGTAAAGATCCTACTTTGTAATCACTAATGCATTTCTTGCCAGCTAAACTAGCTATTTGCTAAAGTGGGCCAGAGAATGGAGATCTTTACCACTTTCTGAATGCAATGTTTCAGCCTTTCCTTGTTCATTGCCCTGAGCATCTGCCTCTCCAGCAGGCAGAGAGCCCAACACCAGCCTCTTGGGCCATATCAGAAAATTTTGTGGGGTTTGAGTGGGAGGAATGGTGTGAAACCCTAAAACTTGGCTGCTTGGACATGACCAGCTGCAATTTCATCCTTCAGCCTGCAGTGGCCCAGCTCCTCTTGTTCTTTTCCATCTCTCTGTCCTCTGATGTCATCGCCAGGCCAAGAGGGTCATGCTGGAGCTGCCCAGGGACCACATGCACGGTAGCTGGTTGAGTGGAAAACACAAAAACTGATTAGCCACCTATTGCTCTGTGGAGCAACCAGCAGCTGAGTCCTGCCTGGCTCTGATCTCTGTCTTCTGTCCAGGTACTGATTTCTTCTCCACTTTCAAAGTTATTTTGAAATGGTCAACAGAGTTCCAGAAGTCATTGAGAACAGATGTTATCAAAGACAGGTAGATGGTCAAACAGGGAGCGTGGTCTCATGTACCTCATTTCACTAGGAGCTAAGACTGAAGAGGAAGGGGGGAAAAAAGAGATGAGTCAGGGTTAAAATTTTTAAATTAGAGATATTTAATTGTAAACTATAATTGTAATGAACTGTGAAATGTCAGCTGGTCCATCCCACTCACAAAAAATTAAGTAAATACATGCTGTTCCTGATCAGTGACTTAAACTCAAGAAAATATCCAGTTCAGGTGATCCCACAGTTCCTATTTTGGTGCAGACCTTTCCTTGCCCTCCAGAAGAGACAGAAAAGATGTCTCTACTGGAAATTAAGACTTTTTCTAGTATACAAAATGAAAAAAAAAAAAAACCAAACCTAAAAAAAACCCCAAACTCTTTTTTTTATGTCTGCTGATTGATGACTTACCTGATGGCCTGCTTTGATCCTTCTTTTTTAACTAAACTAATTCAGCCCCTTCTGTTTTTCCTTGAAATTATTAAACCTTATGTAATGCCTGTGTCTCTCTCCCAGAGTATCTTTGATTCAGCTGCCTCTTGCCTGAAGTATAAAATTCAGAAGTAGACACCAGACTATACCTTAATCTGCAACACAAAAAAATGCCTTCTTCTATGTTCAATATGACATTGACCATTAATATATGCAAGAACAAGATCTGGTTTCTTCTCTCTGACAGTTTCATATTCCTTTATTATTCCCATTTGATCCTTCATTAACACAGCCATGGTCTTTTGTGAAGTAGTGCTGCCGTGCCATATTTCCCTGCTGGGTATTTCTATCTCCTACATGAAGCACTTTTTTCTTTTTGGCTTGTTGGTTTGAAAAAAATATCTTTAGCTTATAAAGACAGTTTTAAAGGCAGACTCAATTCTCCAAAAGGAACATTATATCTCTTCCCTCTACACAGTCTGATGCCATTTAAAACTATTACTCAGACTAAGAAAAGAACTGTGCCAAAAGAGAATACATGAGTTGTAGAATCCCAAGAGAAATGTCCTGGCACTTTGAGGCACATAGCTTCCTATTTAACAAGCAGTGTGGTTCAACTACCTGTTAACACAAGTGTTGCATTCAGATAATATCTGATCAATTCATTTCCAGAACTGTCATGCAGATTATGTCAATTTATTAAGTTCAGATGTGTCACATATGCTTTCTCAGATTTCAAACAGGACCGCTACTTTGCCAAAATGACTGTTTATTCTTGTGCCTCAGTTCATCTTCAAAAATTCACAGTAACTATTTTTTCCCACTTTATTACGTTGCAGATGCTTAAAAATACCTTTTATTTACTTGTTCTAGTGTTTTTTCCTAGATTTTGAGTTTGTGTTGAAAGAGGATAGGCTCCTTATTTTTCCCCTTTCAGTTTTCTGAGCTCTTCCCACTGGTAAAAAGTGTGCAAAGATAATTGCTGCTAATGCATGTAGCTCCATACACATCTAGAGGGTGGCATTAAACATGAAGCAATATGCATAGCACAGCTGCATAATGTCAACTACTATTGATAGCCCATACTTGGCTTCTGCAAATACCAAAGAGGTACTTAACATTTTCACTGGTTTGGTGACCACATTTCACACAAAAATTATATAAATTACCTACAGAAAGATGGGCATACCCCTTCAAGGAGTAAAGCTGGTTTGCTCACATTCCAATTTTGCAGCAGAGGGCTGCTAATCACCAGTCCAACTAGGATATATTTATACTATTGACAAAATAAGAAAACCACAATTAAGAAAGTTGCATCTGCATTTATTTTGTCCTTTTATAAATTCTTATGCAAGAAAGCTTTCTTATATCAGAAATGACATAACCATACGAACAGCTTCCAGCATATATTGAAATTCCATAGAAAACCAGTCTGTACTTAAAAGCTTTCATATAGTTGGATCTAATAAAGTGAATGGTTAATCACTAAGGAAGTTTTCTACACTGATTCTCTGAATATGGACCATTTTGACCTTAATTTTTCATAAAAGAGAGATGGCCTGCAATTTCTTCTTGAAATAGTCCCACCAGCAGACTGGAGATTTAGAACCAGCTTGAATTCAACAATGAATAGCATGTGGTATTTCTATGTTTTCCCAAGGATTTAAAGTCACATTAAGACTTAAGCAGCTTTGCAAAACCAATCACAATTATTTATTACAAACAAAGTAGTATATCAAATTGTTAAACTGAATTTTAACATCTATAAATATCTTGGTAATCATGAACTATCCTAATAATGCCTCAGCCTCACAAATATTTTCGCAAAGATTTAAATCCCCTGATGTTTCATGAATAAACAACATGTAAGCATGCCTATAAGTCCTATCAAGACCCTTCCTCTGAGATTTGCCTTTTTACATCTTCATCATTCATTCAGTAACTGAGCTCTAAATCCTAAATTAGAAAATTGTATGTTCAGCCAAGCTGCTTTTGTTGTTGTTATTGTTATTACTGTTATTATTATGTGTGTGCCTGTGTGTGTCTGTGCGTGTGCGTGTGCGCAACTTAGTGGAACTTACTGGGAGTTGGTTTCAAACCCTTTATGTCTGTCAGCTTCTGCACTCATGTCTTCAAGTTTCTGTTGAGGAACTTGTTATTAATGCATTTATACTTTAGAAAATTGTTATTTTTAAGCTAAAGACTCATGCTTAAAAATGGCATCCAAAGAGAAACCTTCTGTTTCACTGATGCATGAAAGCCTCTCACCCTTGAAAGATAGGTGTAAGAGGCTGTAACAGTGTAGGAGGCAGAAGCAGGAAAACACATGAGGAAAAAAAAAAAGCAAAGACATCATTTGATACTGAAGAGCAGAGGAAGGTGCAGGGGGAGGAAGTCTCAACACCAAAGAGGCCCCTTAAAGCAAAAGTAGAAACCAAGTAGTCTGGGAAGACCCTTGAATCCAAACGCATAAATCCTGTCATGTATTTGTCAAAACAATGGTAATCTGCTGTGATTGACACGATTGGTCCAATTTCTGAACTTGATTTGCAAGACCTGTCTTCAACATCTTTTCTACTAAGACCAGATGAGCTTGATCTGGTGTTCTTGCTTTGGACTAGCACACACTGTGAACTCAAACTTGGCTGAATCCACCAGGCAACAGTGTAATACAAATCAATAAGAAAATACTGTGTATTAAATGAATTTATATAAGAAAATACTGTGGATGTTTCTAGTTTAGTATTTTTATTTTTCTTCTGATGCTGAGTTTGTGAAATCATCCCTTAATCACTTCAGGTGAAAAAACTGAATCTGGCATTTTCAAAATAATCAGCCGAATGGATTCCACTAGACCAAATGATGAGAGCCCATTTATTGATAATTAGTTTTATTTCTTTCTTTGTTGTACCCATTGGTCCTACAAACAGAAGACTAATTGAACAAGTGGAGTTGAAACTATGAAGATTCTTCTTTATGCAATACTGAAATACTTGCAAATTCAATAGCTGTTACAAAAATGGATTTCATAGCAAAGAAGAAAAAATTAGATTTTAATCCTTCTTTCCCATTAATATGAGCTGCTGCAGGAGTTCTGTTGTATAAAGAAGGAAAAGATTTATGATTTGGAGACCCTTACAACTGTACCTCACACTAGATTTGTGTGAATCCCTTTCAAAGAGTATTGATAACCTTCTTTAAGCATTAATGGTGTTTCTTAAACTTTCAAAGGAAATCTGGAAAAGGCAGCATTTATCTGAGGAAATTAAATTATTCTCAGCTGGAATCTGGAGTCTGGAGATTCTTTTAGTGCTTTATGGCAATGTAAAAGAGTATGGTAGGATTTAATTGAATAAAAGCTGTGACAGTCTTCCTGATGAAATTTTAAAGGAAGTCTTGTAGAGTTGTTTAACTACTGGAGATTTTTTGGGCTGTTTCCAAATGGGTCATCATTTCCTATTAAATTAAAAGAGATCAATTTTTAAAAATTACTTTAAATTTACTTGTATTTATTACAAAAGCAACTCTGGGGCTGCAATTTTTTAGGACTGCATTATGAAACAAGATTATTTCTACTCACTTCAGTGGGAACAACGTCCAGCTACAACTGGGAAAGTTTGAAGACCACACCTGAAAATTAAAAGTTTCAAAAATAGTCTTTTTGGATTTGACTCTCAAACTTAACATATTAGAGTGTCCTACACTAATGCTTCTGATTGTTGTCCTAGCAGGTCTGATATTCAATTAATTGCAAGCACATAAACCGCATGATTCTTCTCCCCTTTTCATTCCAAAATCAATTGGCAGCAAGTCCACATGTGTTCTAGGGATCTGAAATCAAAACGTGCCATCAGCCTTGGAACTACTAAAGATACCAGAGAAATATTTAGCTTGTCAGCTTTGTTTCTTTGCTGTCTTTGTGAAATAGAGTGTGCCATTACGGCAAAGACAGACCTATCCTTTGAAATGCCTTTGCTGAAGCTTTCTTCAGATTTTAGTAAAAGGTCCCTTCATTGCTGCTGTGAGTAGTTTATCTGCCTTTATTTCTTCTGTAATTGTTGCTTGTATCTTGCCTTCCATCAAAGCAACTCTCTGCACAGTCAATGCCCAGTTAAATGTGGGGGGAAATTTCCTGTGGAGCAGATAGTGAAGGAATGAGACCGTCGCTGCAACCTGTCCATGGTAGGAATGAATTGCATGAATGGTTAGCAGGAAAAGACTGAAATACAGAGCCTGTGGAGAAAACTAAAAATTATCCTTTGAATATTTTATATTACTCACTTCCTGTATCTAGGCTCCCTAAACCAGGATATGTCACCCAGCTCTCAGAGACTGTGGAACCCACTGCTTAGCATCCACCATCTTACAGCACTCTTTTCCTGTTTTTTAGTCCTAGCGTGAATCTCTGGAGGTATGCAGCTCTGCACCGCAATATTTGACTGTCTGCAGCCAAAAATACCCCATGTCTGGGAGCAGAGCACACGCATGGCAAACACAAAAGCAGAGGCAGACTTCAACAGGAGCACGCTGAACACAGAAAGCACTGCAACCTGCCACTGAGATGGTCTGTGGTTTCTCAGCAGGTAGTAGCTTATTTCTGGGTTCAGATGAGGAAAAAAGCTGAAAGAAATACAAAAGTGTATATTGGGAAGTACTAGACAGAAACAAAAAAATGTGAATCAACACATTTTCCTCTCAAAAAAGTATTTGCTTTGGAAAAACATCTAGCATTAAAAACATTTCTGATTTGCATGAAAAAATTTTAGGCCCTCCACTTTATAAAGACTATTACTATACATTATATCCATATGGTTATCAATTTCAACCTGTGTTGTGGAAGAAAAACACGGAGGGAAATGCAAAGAAATGTTTCAGTTTGCTTGCTACCTCAAAAATCTCTTTGGAGCAAACCAACAGTATGTATTTATGTGTTTTTTTCTCCACCACCCTCCTTGTCCCACCCAAGCCTTGACCCTGCTCTCTCTGCCATCTCAAAAGGGATTGATGTGACTATTTAATTCAATATAAAACATTGCAGATGGTTTTAAATCATGTATTTCATTTTATGAATCTGTTACAATGCAGTTCACATATCAGTCAGAAGAAAAGGAATAACTGTTACCCAGTCCCTTTGTAATTTGAATTTCTCTGAGAAAAATAAAAATATAGGTTTAATACCCACACTAGCCTATATGGGGAGGACACTGTGCTGATTGAAGTGATAGTAAAACCTTCAGCAAACCTCTGCTCTGAATGAGGCAAAGGTAATTTTAAACTTCCAAATCTCATTAGTGTCTTTACCCTGAGGTATTTTAGCAGTGGCATGTGCTGCTGGCAGCCTTTTAATATCCTTCTGCAATCAGTGGGATGAAGAAGAGAGTTAGGAATGGCTTTCCATCTCACAAAGGAATGGTCCTAACTAGAGCAATGAAAGTGTCTGTCACACTTGTCAGTAAGTTGGTGACTTACTGGCAGATTTACAGGGAGCCAAAAATGGCACACTTTTATTTCTGTGGATATAAAATACTTAACAATGGGGAAAAATTCTCTCAGCTTGTTCTTTAAGCCTACACATTTTAAAGCAGTGGATGTGTCACTTGAAGGTATGATTTTGTGGTGAACATGGTGACGTTGGGTTAATTTTTGAGTGTCCACTGTCCTCAGAGCCTGAAAACCAGTACCATGGAAACTGCTCTGAGGACACAAATGATTTACACAAGAATTTATCCATATGTGTTCGCTGTTCACTCCTCGGAGAGAGTAGGGCACAAAGATCTCAGAAAATTTTCTTAGTAAAGACTTTAACTGGGAACAACCGTTTGTTAAAGCTGCCCTAGTAGTACCTTTATTCAGTGAAAGGGAGAGGGAGGAGACCAGTGTTTTTCCAAGACTTCCAGAAATGGTTTTAGGTTGCCAGTGGTGGATGGCCCTATGTGGCACCCAGCACCCAGGCTGGATGGCAGCAAAATTACTCCAGACCCTTGCCAGCCCCATCACCTGCCCTGGCAATCCTTCTGTGCCAAATACTGCATCACCCCTGCCAGGGAGTCCCCAAACCCACTTTGTACATTCACCTGGATACCTCTGGCACCCAACACAGGTGGTGGTTGTGGTAACAAAGTTATGTTTCCCCCAGCTCTTGGCAGGGGAGCCTGTAGGGCCTGCCCTGTGTCCGCTGTGATGTGCTGACCTGCATCCCTTGCCCTTCCGACTTCTCCTTTCTTGTGAACCGTTCAAATTTCATATTAGACCATTTTCCTGTTTGCCACTTTTTCTAACCTGACTACCACTACATCCACTTGCTTTTAATTACTTTGCCATTTAATTTATTTTAAACATCTGTGTCCATTTTTTATCTGGGGTCACTTTAATTGTTTGTGGCTAATAGAATTTGAAAGGAGTATAATTTTCTTATATTTCATTCTAAGATAATCCATTGTGGTTTGCTACAGTCATCTGCTGCTGTTGATTTGCTGCCATACAGTTGATTTAATTACCTGGAGATCATTGTTATTACCATAAAATCCCCATTTATTAACTGCCATATCAATTATCCACCCTTTCACTTATTGATCTGAAGTCTCCTGAGCAACTGATCTCCTGGGGAACATTCAACCCAAGCACAAATCTAGCAAGTTCACTGGAGTCATGTAAAAGATGAACTTGGCTCCTTTGGCATACTGATCTCCTGCCAGTACTTTTATTGAGATGCCCACTAATTGTGAAATCACCTGGCAGATTTGGTACTGCAGTGGTTTATAGTTCAGGTGATTCATGACTCTGCTGATACTGATTCACCATTTGTCTCCATTATTTTTACTTTCTTTCTTCTCCCCTATGCTTCACACATTTCTGGGATTTTTTGAGATTTTTTTTTTGGTGGGCTTTTTTTTTTTTTTTTGGTCTTCAGTTTCCATCTTCCGTTCAATTTTTTATTTTGTTTTCCATCCTCTCCTCTTAGGCTTCTCTGCTTGGGTGCCTGTCCTCCTGTACGTTTCTGAGTTGTGTTACCCCCTTTTCTGTGTTTCTGTTATGCCAAATGGAAGCCCCTAAGACATCTTCCTTTTTCTCACATCAGACATTGGTATCTAATTTTCCCTTTCTTTGCTTAGACTTTGTGTTTTCTAGCAGCAATTTGCATTTTGCACTTACTGCCTGGGGTCCTCTCTCCTTGGTCCTTCCTGGCCCTCTGGGAACCTCATTTTTATTCACCTCACCACCTCCTATCTGATTATCTCTGGTAAAAAGCACAGACCAAGCATACAGTATTAATATATAGAGATTCTCTGTGAGTGTCTTGGCAGGTTCAGTATAGCATCCCTGTTGGGAAAGTAATAACCCTCTCCCCTCATATAAAACCTTTAGATGATATTTGAAGAAACATTCTAATTAGTTGGGAAGTATCTAGTTTGCAGATGTGGTCTGTCATTCAAATTTGGACTATACTAATGAATATACTTTTACAAATCGTGGTGGTTTTCTTAAAATTATGTAATTTGTTTTATAAAGTACAGATAAATATCAATAGTTGCACACTTTGCCAAGAATGTCAGTATAACTGACTTGAATTTGAGCTACAATACAAGCCTTTGAGATCTACATCATGCTCTCTAGTGACATCTGATCAGTAAGTTCAAAGGAAATATTTGCACACATGAGAATTAATGCTCATGCTAGGCATAGGCTCCAGCAGAAAAACCTTCACCTGACTCCAGATCTGAGACACCTCAACATCATTGGCTACTCTGTGATGGAAATTTGTTCCACTCCTCTCAGGAAATATCTTGGGCCCTGAGTTGCACCAGGGCAAAGGTGACTCTCAGGAGACTTCAAACTTTGCCCCGCTTGTGTTTGCTGACCAGGAGTTGTTACTTGAGTGCACTGACTGGAGTTCAAGCTTCATCTATGATTGATTGAGGAGATGTAGTTATACTGACAGCATGATGCTGAGGCTATGGAGGGTGGGATATAATCTGAGAGGAGAAGGATCTGATGATGCAAGGTTGGATATCTACAGAAACGCTGAACGTCCCGGGCTGAGTGAGTCAGATATCACCAGGCATATCACTGTCACATAAATTAGATTATTATAATTTACTGTTTCATGTCAATGTGTCTTGGCCCTTGAAGTCCAGGATGAGACATGATAAGACAGAGGTTGCACCTGTGACTGTTGCCAAGTGACCCTAGAAATGGCTGAGAGCATAGGTTGCTCCTGGGAACTGGAGCTTTGTGTCTGTATTGCTTCCAGCAAATCCTGCCTTCCCTTGCAGAAGGAAAAAATGTGACCCTTTAGATGAAGGTGGCCGTGCTGAGCACAAAGTGTTGAGGACAACCCATAGGGCAAGTAAAAGAGATTTGAAAATTCAATTATCCAAGAGGGACACCTATTAGTTACTTAGACCAGCATCCAGCCCTGCAAGAAAGGAGAAGTGGAGTCTGCCATAAGGTATGTATGCCCTATGTGTGCTGTACAGCAACCAGACCCAAAACCTTCACGGTTTGAGCCCAAGTATTTCGTTAAGGATTAACCCCAGCCAAAAGAAGGGTCACCTGAGCACATGGATTGACAGACCACTGCAGCCAGCCCAGAAGGCTGTGACCTTGGTACAGGAGAGTCACCGTGCCAGGCAGAAATTAGTTCAATGAAAAGAACAACAATGCTTCAAGTGATTTTTTGAGAACAAGTTTCATGGTGAAGGAACAACAGCTGGGGGACTTTTTTCACTAACAACTGTTTTCCATGATTTTTTTAATGGGTTCATGGAAGCACTGTGTTGATGGGTTTTGCATCATACTGGGAACTGCATTTATTCTATTGCCTGTGAAACAAGAAGAATACATTTATATTTCTTTGAATCAACTGTGGGTTTTGTAAATGTGTTTAATGAAAAAAAAATAAAATAATTTTAGTATTTCAAAATGCAAATCATGATGCAGGAGCAGCATATGCGTTACCATAAGAAATTTACACTTCATTGACCACAAAAATCTTCACTATATTTTTCTTTTAAAAATTAATTTGTCTGCTATTGTTTACTCCCTTTATTTTCTATTGAAAGAATATACCACTTATATTGGTTGGGATATATGAACTTTATATCACAGCACTAAGAACTTTTATTTTTTAGTTAGCAATGCAATAGGAAGATATATAATGCCAAACATTTAATGAAAGCAAATAGAACAAACACGAATAGCAAGTCTTCTAATGAATAAATCTGAATAATAAAAATCCCTGTGGAGCGTAGAGGCAGATAGGTTAATTCTTTCACTTGAATTTTAATCCTGACTGAAAAAAAATCAGATGAGTTTTCACATTTAACACTTGGATATCCTTAAAATTGAGAGAAAAAGAGCTTTTATTCTTCTTATCTGGTCTATAGCTATATTTAATTAACAGAGTCAACAAAAGGATGCTTATAATGTGATACCCATAGCATGAGACAGCTTGGAGCATCAGCAATGCTGCTGTGGTTGCTGGTAGAACTTGGGGGAAAATGAAGCTGAAGAGCACCCATTGAGCTGATTCTGAAATGTCATCACAAAAGTACTAGACTGACCTCCCTTCTCCTCCTCACCTCTTAAAACTAACAGAAAAGAAGGGATTAGGAGTTCTGGTGCCTACCAATCATTCTTGTCTAGACTTTGGGCCTTATTTTGTTCTTTTTTCAGTAGTTCTTAAAAGAAGAGACAATAAAAAAAATAAAGAAGAAAAAAGTTTCAGTGATTTAATCAAAAGTGAAAGTAAACTGACTTTTCTCTTCTAAATGCCAGTTCTCAATTTAAGACATATTTCTTGTCACCATTACTTGTCATTTTAAAGGCTAGTTTTATTTTGATCATGAAACCTTGTCTGAGAAAATAAGGGAAATCTAGATCTTGGCAGTTCTCTAAGAAGCTATGGATTTTTTTGGTTGAAAATCATTAACCAGCTTATAGCTTTATAGGGTAGATCAAGGTTCTATCAGCATGTTAGACGTGTATGTCCAAGACTCCAAGACTGGGTGGTCTACATCAACCTCAGCCTTAGAAAATTCAATGCGTGTCATGGGAATTAAAGTGCAGAAGATGCTTACGCAGTCTAGACCATCTCTAGGATGCTATTTTTAACCTTGTTTGAAGGTGGCATTAGAAAGGCAATTAGGATTATTTACCAATGTAGACATTATTCTTATTGACTTCAATCTGCTATAAAAAATTTACTACTCCTTTTAAGGAATTCAGAATTGTAAATTTAATGCATTATTAACACTATATTTAATAAAATTTCCTCAGTGTAAAGGGAGAATTTGTTGCATGAGCTATTTACAGGCTTTTTTCTCCTTTTGCAAATATGGATGTCAAAATCAGATGCTAATTTGTATCCAAGAACACACATGACTGAAGACTAACTTTTGGATTGGGCTGCAGAAATCATTTTATATGTCAAACCAATTGCCAAAAAGGGTACCTGTTGATTCAGAATTGAACTTACAAGAGTGAGATGCCAAAGCCAACAACAGAACTACCCTGAGGATGGATTGTTAACAGTGTATAGAAATAATCTAACCTCAGATATCCAAGAATGATAACAATATATTTTCTAGAAATTCAGAATGCTATCAGGTTTTGTTAACAGCATTCCATGGCATATAGCAAAAACTTTAACACCAATTGTCCCTAGCAAAAGAAAAAAAAGTTCTTTAATTTAAACAAAAATCAATATGAATAAGGCAAATGGCAAATATTCTATTCATGCAAACACAAACACTATTTCTCTCTTATTTTAAGAAGTAGAGGAAGACATTTTTGTTTCATTTTATTTTGTTTTCTAATGAGAATATTTTTAATAATAGATTGATTGCTTTCAAAAAAGAAATGACAACCCAAAAACTGTTTGAAGAGAAAGAACCATTCTGATTGCAGCTCTGAAATTTTGCAGCACATGAATCATAGAAGATACACCATTACAGACACTGAAGAGAAAAGAAAAAAGCCTGTGTGCTGTCCTGCCTGGGTCATCAGTGAGTCAGGAATACCTTTTCACAGTGACACAGAAAGCAGACACTTTAGCTGGCACTGGCGTATGTATCTTCACATATCTCCAGGCTATCCCTCTGGGTATACAAGTGCTTTACTAGTTTGACAAGGTCTGGCATGATGCTTGCTAGGTGTCTGGATAGCATCAGATTTTCTCACTGCACCACACAAATTAAACTCAAAGTAAGTTTTTTATGGGCAATGTTGAATCAGAAATTTCTTAGGCAACTCTTTCCATGTTTCTATCTCCTTTAAGAAGCAATCTGAGAACAGGGTAGTTTTAGTATTAATGATATGAAGCAGGCTTCTAAAATGG
Source organism: Phainopepla nitens (assembly GCA_013400175.1). Lineage (NCBI taxonomy): Eukaryota > Metazoa > Chordata > Aves > Passeriformes > Bombycillidae > Phainopepla > Phainopepla nitens. The sequence continues at coordinate 621,258 of VXBQ01010699.1, forward strand.
AGGACAAGAAGAAAATAATAGTTTTTAAAAAAGCTAAATCCTGAAGTAACTGAAAGGGTAGGGAATGCCAGAGAGCCAAATGAGCAATGTGATGACAGATGAAATACTGCATTGTCTATAAGGCATTACTACAGATCCTAAGCAGCTACTTGAACAAATCAAATGGATTCTGGGATAAATGGTAGATGTTGTGGAATTAAGTTCTGTACAGCAGTTGTCAAAAAAAACCACTGACAAAGCAACAAATAAGATGTTACAATGTAAAAGGACGTTGTCTTTCTGAAAGTATTATTAATGTTAGTGATGTGTCCTCAGCTACAACATGTGCTCAATCTGGGTCAATCTCTTTGAAAAAGAGATAAAGAAGATGTAGAAATATGTGATGAAAATTACTAAGAGCATGACACAATTTCTGTGATGACAGATTGTCAAGACTGAGATTGTCTCGCTTGGGAAAGAAATGAATTTGAAAAGATATGGCAAGATTACACAAGATAGAGAATGCCAGATGAAAAAAATTCACGTATTTTTCCTTACCATTTTTTCCTAATTTTGTCCTAATACCAGAATAAACAAGTCCTCCACGAAGCTGAAAGTCAACCAACATAACCTTAAGTGGGGTAAATTGCAAAATTTAGCAGGAGAACTCATTGCCACTGAGCTTTAAGGTTTAGCTCAATGTTGGCACTATTTAAGTGCGTATGTAGGTGAGGAGAACAGACTCATTTCTGTGATGACTTAGATTTCTCTGATGACTTAGATGTCTCCCAGATTGCAGAATGGCCCAAAATATCTTTGCCACCCCTTCTGCAGTAAATATAGTAATTTATAAAATCATTTTGTCTCTAATCACAGACTGACATTCACTAATGAAGACAGACTTCTTACTGTGGGCAAAGTTTTTTATAGTTGCCCACTATGAATATTCTCGCACTTTAGTTCCTTAAGGAAGATTCCTTGAAGTCTGTGTGCTGTGAGAAGCTGGATGTGGGATTGAAAGAACAATTTAGCTCAACCAACTTCCATTCCTATTTTCCCGTGTTCCTAAGATACATTTCACTGTATAACCTTACATAGTGTACTGATGTAAAAATGTGATTAGCTATAATAGTGAATGCAGTCACTCAATTGTTAAAATGATAACATTAAATGAGAGGAACCATGATGAGAAAAAATATGTTTCACACTTTCAGGGAAAGTCAGAAAAATGAATCTCATATCATTACCAAATCACAACAAAACATAAACACAACTAAGAAAAATCAGTGCCCAGCTCAGAAGAGACATTCTGGAGAGCCTTATATGCTTACTGAAAGATAAATGGATCATTTAAAGAATGTATTTGCCATTTGTAAGGCATCTAGAGAAATTGCTGGTTTACCATACCCTTTCAATGAGCAATAAAAGTCTTAAGAGCCTGACATGCAGATCACTGAGTTCTGATAAGCACCCTTAAGCAAGCAATGGAAGTCTTCATGTGATTTATACTGTTGTGAGAAACTTTAGTCTTTCTCTGAAACAATGGAGAGGCTACCAGAAGAGCATATGGAATGAACTGCAAAGCAAATGAAAATACAGGATATTAGTTTCTGAGACTGAAGCACACTCATTGAGAGAGAAAAGAAGATGTTAATATGAATGAAAAGCAATTTAGAGTTTTATTCTCATTCACATGCTGAGAAAACATTGAAGAAAATTGATTTGGCCAATCTATTCTTAAAAGGTGAAAAGCAAAAAAAAACATCCAAACATAGGGTAACAATAAAACAAGTACACATTTCTTTCTGCAAACACACAGAGAATGGAGAAAAGTTACAACAGGGAAAAGCATGTAACCAGCAAATGACAACAAATTGAATTGCTTTGGAATCACATGTCATGTAGAAACAAATAAAATACTGGCATGTTCCAAACCTTATATCCAGCTCAGTCCTGGTGAAAAATCTTTGAAGGTAACTAGAGAGGAGTCATAAAAATTTTAGGTAGCAAAAGAAACCCCTAAGGTCTCAAAAGTGACAATTTCATAACTAACACGCTTCTTCACAAAGATAATAAAAACTGAGCAGAGGAGAGCAGAAGAAATAAAAGAGAAGCATCATTACTTTTAATATGCTAATTATTAATTTTAAGTTACTCCAAAGACTTATTCTTTTAAAAAGATGTTCTTTTTTGTGTAAGGGTTGCTCATTGTCTTTTTTCAAGCGAAAACTGTTGAGAAGTTCATTCCAAAACCATGGGAATATGTACAGAATCCTTGTCTCCACAGTAGTAAACAAGTCTGTATGTTGTAAAGAGCAATCTTATGGGCAAGCAAATCCTGCCACAGACATATCTAAATACTCGACTTTGAGACTACCAGCACATTGTCCTGAAGAGAAAAAGCACTCTTGTGAGGATGAAGTTAGAGGTGCCATTAAGGACTACTCTAGGACTGTATGAAGGGATAATATTTTCACTTGGCTGGACAAGGTGACCATTTATGGTCCCTTCTAACACAAACCATTCTATATTTCTATGATCTTTTAGGAATTACTTTGCTCAGAATTTCAAAGAGCAATGAACAATGAAGAGATAGCAGTTCCCAGCAATGAAATTTCTAGCTTAAAAAATGTCTTGAAATACTTTGATCTCTGGAATGTGGAATATTACTTTGTACTGACCATTTCTTTTCTAAACATAAAACAAAACATGTCTTATGCCTCTGAAATTATTTCCGTTTTAAGCTTCAGCTGCTGCTAAAGAATTTGTTAGTTTTTATGTGTTCAGAAAAGCAACTTGGCCCTTTTATTTTAAACTAATCATATTTAAAAATTCCTGACACATGAAATTTTAAGAAGACAATTGAAAAATTAAAAAAAAACATAAAAAATCAGAGATATTATACTATTTTATTTGTAAGAAATATGCCTTTTATCCACCAGATGTCATTTTCTTTTATGCCTTTTGTAAGTATTGAGCATTTGGAAAAAAAGAACATTAGCATTTGCGATGCTGGCTTGGCAACTTTTGGGAGACAATTTTTGGGCACATCTTGGTCTACTTGCTTCCTTATGCCAAATTGCCTGCTCAATTCCCCAAGCTGAGACTTGGCAGAACTGACAAAACATGGCAGCAATATTTAAAAACATCCCAAACAACCACAGCTTTCTCTAAATCCCTTTTAGATAAATGTAGTTCTGCAAATACTGTTGACCTGAAGCCAGTGCAAACACTGGTAATGCAAAAGGAACTGATCAGAACATAATTTCCTTGTTCCAGTGCCAGAGCTTTTTCCATCTTGTTGATAGGGTAAAGCCATTGCTCAAGCACTGATGCACCCTAATTGTGCATTAAATTCAGGAGTTTAAGGGGTATTCTGGTATCTTGAAGGCTGATTATTTGCTTAGGTACTTTCTTTAAATATAGAGACCAACACAGGTCATCTTTATGTAGGAACTTAGAGCACTGCTGTATACAGGTTAGTAAACTCTTCCTCAGAGCTGTAAAAATTGAAATCTAGTTTCTGTCCGTACAGAGTTAAGGGAGTTTCTCTCTGGCTTCTGCTTGTTAGTCTCTGGGTTTTTTTTTTCTGGAGCATGAAGTGTAGGGGTTTATTCAGTTTTTTTGGTGAAACGATGTTCAGCAACAATGGTGTTACCCATTAGCCATATCAACATATACTTTGAGGCTTATAAACCTCTTGGCATGACGCCGTTTTGCAACGAGCAGCTGATTTATGTATTGTGTGAGAGCAAGTATTTCTTCTCAGTGCAGAGCCTTCAGACAAGGCAGAAAATTCCAGAGCTGTTCTCCAGGTAGGGTAAAGAAAAACAAGCTGTTCAATCCTACTTGCAATGTACCCATGCAATTCAACTCTTACCTAAAATGACTCTTTTCCAAAATTACTTACTTCTTATACAGAAATCTTTTTCTCAACATTTCATTTTCCTGCCCATGAACCTGTCATGCTATTATAGTCCAGAAATGGACACAATATTCCACCTGAGTACAAAGGCACTATTATAACTGTGGTATTAACTGTGGTATTATTTTCTACTCCATTACCTTTATCCATGTTTTCCTCTTTGGCCTTCATTTTATTTCGGTGTGACTGACATTTTTTATCAAACACTTGTTCACTATGGCAGTATGCTGGCTTTCCCCAGTTCTTCATTTCTTCGAACTATGCGCTGTCTAAATGGTTTGTACCTAAAAGGGTGGTGCTGTCACCACCACTGCAGGTGGAGTGGGAGGATGCTCTCTGAGGGGTCCAGAAACAGACTTTGTGAAGTAAATGAGTTCACTCAAGCCTTGCATGTGAGACTTGGCTGAGGCATGACTGGGGCAGAAATATCTGTGTGGTAATTATTGTGTTTACTTTGAAGAAGCAGGGAACTTAAAACCCAGAGTCTTAATGAACATGTTGGTGCTTAGCAGTTGGAAGCTGAACTTCTTATACTGACCTTTCATATTCATTATTACTTTCCCTTTAGAGTATTCTATAGACTTTTTCTTCATTCAAAGCTCCATAATGATAGTGGCTGACTAGGTAATAGAACATGTAGAGCAGCCAATCCTGTCCTGTGTCTAAACAGGAAACAATCAAAAGTAATTGAAGTAACAGGTTGATTGTTAAGAAAGTGTAAATCCTGACAAATGCATCTGTATTTATATCTCTACAAGCATTCTGAATTCAGTGCAGTTTTGCATCTAACTGTCTTTTAAACATATTAACTCTACAAGCTGTAGAGAGCAGTTAATAGGCACTTCTGATTTAGACTCTGGGCATACATACACATTTAATTTTTCCCCTTTTTTTTTTTTACTCCTACCTTTATTTTTGTTACTCCAATAATTTAAAAGAGATAATAAAATGAAACTTTTAAATAAAATATAAAAGCTCAAAAAGTGACGCCTGCATTTCCTTTATCTTAATGTTCAAAGCAGGTAGCTGGCATTATTTCAAGCTTTCTTTCTCTTATGCTTTTCTCTGCGCTTACTCCCAAGGCAAATGTCAGCTATATGGTTTGCGTATTTAGTGCCCTCTGTTCCAGGTCCCAAAAGATTAAGATGCTTTAGGTAGGACTTTAGTGAGATCTATATGCCCAAATCCAAAACCTCAGTCCTCAGAAGCAGCAAAAAGTTATCAGCTTAGAGTCTGCTATGACAGGCTGTGGTGTGTTGATCTTGGCTGGATGCCATGTGCCCACTGTCCTCCTCACAGAGGTGGGAAGGAGGAGAAAAAGGCTCATATAATGAAAGTTTCATGTGTTGAGAGGACAGTGAGACATCACTCAGCAATTTCCATCATGGGCAAAACAGACTCGACCTGGGGGACTTGGTTTAATTTGTTACCAAGCACATCAGAATAGGGCAATGAGAAATAAAACCAAATCATAAAAACCCCTTCCCTCAACTCCTCGGTTCTTCCTGGACTCGGTTTAACTTCTGAGTTCCCTGCCTTCTCCCTGCTCAGCAGTGCAGTGGAATGGCGATGGGGATTGTGGTCACTTCATCCCACATTGTTTGAGTCACTCTCTCCTCAGGCAGAGGACTTCTCACACTCTTCCCCTGCTCCAGCACTGGATCCCTGCCACAGGAGTCAGTTGTCCATGATTTTCTCCAATGTGTGTCCTTCCCATGGAGCACAGTTCTTCACAAACTGCTCCAGGATGTGTCCCTTACATGGTGTGCAGTCCTTTGGAAACAGGCTTCTCCAGTGTGATTTCCCCAATGGAATCATGAGTCCTGCCAGAACACCTGCTCCACCATGGGCTCCACTCTCCACAGGTCCACAGGTCCAGCCAGGAGCCAGCTTCAGCACAGGCTTCCCTCAGGGTCACAGTCTCCTTTGGGCATCCACATGTTCCAGTGCGGGGTCCTCCACGGGCTGCCAGTGGATATCTCTTCTGCAGTGGACCCCTATGGGCTGCAGAGGGATAGTCTGCCTCATCTTGGACTGCAGGGGAATCTCTGCTCCAGTGCCTGAAGCATCTCCTCCCACTCCCTTTTCACTAACCTTGGTGCCTGCAGGACTGTTTCTCTTATATATTCTCACCCATATATTCTCTGGCTGCTATTGTGCAGGGTTTTTTTCTCCATTCTCAACTCTGCTACCCCAGAGGTGCTACCAGTGCTGATGATGAGCAAGCCTTGGCCATCAGTAGGTCCATCTTGAGGTTGGCTGGCATTAGCCCTACTGGATACAGGGAAATCTTCTAGCAGCTTTATATAGCAAACACCAATGTAGACTGCTACTACACAAACCCAGTACACAGACACAGCTCTGTGCATCACCAGTCCCTGGAGGAGGTGGCAGCATCACCATTTTGGGCTGTGAAGTTACGTTTAGAGGATTTCTCTCAAGATTTCAGAGATGCTTTAAATATATCTTCCATTTCCCAGGAAAGTGGCCAAGCAAAATTGCTAGTTACAAGTGAAAGGCAGATGGAAGAGGAGGGGTGCATGTGTGTGTGTAAATTTCCATTTCCTTCTAAGGAAAAGAACCTACATTTAGGCAGTGGTGAATGCAAAAAAGCTGGCAAAGTATATGAGATAGAAGAGCAGATTGGATGACCCTAAACATTTGTGTTTAGCAGTGATTTCAGGACAAAGTGATGAAATTTAAAGCTGTGCTTGAAAAGGGAGAGCAATATTTTTGAAATGGTGACGGAAATGTAGCTCAAACTCTCCTTCCTGAAAATGGACTTTGTGCAAATTTCACATGAAACTGTAACTGGATAAAGGAACAGTATGATTATGGAAGCAATCCCTGCATTTTCTGGACATCGCTCATTTTGCTCCCTGTTTTCTTTGTGGTGAACTTTTTAGGAAACATGGGACAGAGCCAACAAGTGTGGGATTAGCAAACCCTCCTTTGTGAATGAAGTGCCAGCCTATGCAGCGCTGGCAGTCTCCCAGGAAGCATATAGATCTCTTTCTTTGGCTGGTTTTTAATCATAAGGCTGATCTTCTCTTTCAGTTTTGAAAGAATAGGGCGAAGAACTAGATTTAGGGACAAGGACAGACATGCATGGATGATCAGAGCTGCATCAGATAGTTTTTAAATTCCTGCTTGCCGTTTTCTTCTTTCTCCCCCCTTTGCCCTCTCCTTTCAGGTTACCCATGCAGATGCTGGAGACACAGACCCCAGCACAATGAAATGGAAGAGGCAGGTGTGTCATACAAAAAATCTTGGAATTCCAAGATTAGGCAGGTGACCACATAGAATTAAGAAACAAAGGAAAAAATCTTCATGGAAATTATACCTCATAGCCTCCTTTTCATCTCATATCCTTAGATTTTTGACATCTCTCTCAAGGCATCATGCAGGTGCCCCTATGTATCTGGAAGACTGGAACACTTCCTTTTACAGAACAGAGCATAGGAAAAAAAAATAGTTCTCTCAGCAGTTGGGAGATCTGGGTTAAATTTCCCCAACCAATACAAGAGATTAAGCTCCATGCTAGCTGTGCTCTATAAACCTGCTTTAATCACAGGACTACAGGAATCTAATTCAAGGTCCTTGATTTGTCTCTTTGATGCTACAGTGCCCTAGACTGTAGTCCCCTCTTATCACCATGTACTTCTGGGTCTTATGCTCCACTTCCATACTGTGAGCTCTTTAGTTATTGTGCTCATCCAACAGGAAGAACTCTCCAACACTTAAAATTTCAGGATTTTTGAGTCACGACTCTTACCCTTGGTGCTGTAGAATCAATCAAAGGAAGAAGAATGAAAAAAAAAGTAAAAGAAATAGAAGATTATACATAGCAGAGCTGATATGAAATAGTTCTTTGCTATACCTTTCAGTCCTATGAAGAGCAGTCAAAGTATCACAGTGGGATCCACTGAAAAGCTAGTTTGCTTTGACATTTGAGCCAGAGTGGAAATTATCCCAGTGGTTTTTATTTTTAAGTCCATGACATTTCAAGTAATTCCTATTGTATTTTCACTTTTTTGTCCAAGACTGTGTCCATCAGATTCAGGAATGGATGGAGTTTTCTGATTGGTTCTGTTTCACTTATTATTTTTTTAAATGCAACAAATAAAGAAAAAATGAAGGAAAGAAAATCAAAGGTGTTTAATCTAATACTAGCCTGAGTCATCCACATCTGCACTATTCTCTTCAGTTGAAATGGGTAAATAAATGAAAGACACTTCTCAAGATTCTCCTCTCAGTTTTGCAACAGAGGGACCAAAAAATCTTTTGCTAGAGCTGATAATACAAAGACATTCCACTGGGAGTTTTGAATGAAGAGCAGAAGTGCAGGGTTGTATCTTGAGTCTGTACTTGGGAAAATCTTTATTATGATGAAAAGGAGAGCTCCCTAGGCTTGAGTGAAGCAAAGCTCATTATAGGGTGTAATTTGTCATTTCTTGGAAGGGTTAAGCTGCCATAAATGACCTAGACCCAAGAAAATATTTAAGAACAGCCCTTCAGTTGCTAGGAATGGCAGCCAGGAATGGCAGCCAGAAAATGCAGAGAGAAATCTTTCTGTCTATGGCTGGGTGCCCCAACCTCTGGAACTCAGCAGTAGATTTCTCTGTTACACACCAGGCATGAGGGCAGAAAAGCTGAGATGACGACATGGGCACAGACGTAAGGCAAGGCACAAAGCCATGGAAGGTGTACTGCATGTCTGGGCTGAAGTGTTAAAAGCAGGATGGCCTCTGAGGAAAAAAGTGCTGCTCCATGCAGGACACAGCCCGGACAGCCAACACACCCATCTGAGGGCAAAGCTGAGCCTATCAGCCAAGCCAGTGCTGCCTCTGGGAGAACACATGAAAGAAAGACATAAAACAATGGATAGGAAGAGAAGGAGAGGAAATCTGTTGTTTAAAAGTTTGTCTATTTGTTTCTCACTACCCAAATCCATTTCAGTTGTTAATTAATTTAAATGTTTTCTCCATGTTGAGCCTGTTTTCCTCCTGACAGTGGCTGACAAACAGCATCCCTTACTTTATTTCAACTCATAAGATTCTCATTCTACTTCCCCTTCCTGTGCTCCTGAGGAGGGGGAGTAAGTGAGCATCTGGGTAGGTCAAGATTAGGGCAGCAAACATAGTCAGTGACACATGACACATGGAAAACCTCAGCTCTGGGTTCCCCAGGACAGAGGAGGGAAGGAGTTACTGGAGAGACTCCAGCAAAAGACCACTAAAATGTTTAAGGGACTGGATCATCCTTCCAATAAAAAATAGCTCCAACCAGGAGAAAGCTCAGGGGGATCTTATCATGTAAACGGAAGGTGTAAACATCAACCAGGCTGTTTCAGGTTGTGCCCTCCATAGGACAAGAGGCAATGGGCACACACTGAAACACAGGAGATTCCTCTTGAACATCAGGACAGTCTTTTTTCACTGTGAGGACAATGATGTCCTGGCACAGGCTGCCCAGGGAGGTTGTGGAGTCTCCATACTTGGAGTCAGATATTAAGAAGCTATCAGGGCATGGTCCTGGGCACATGGCTCTAGACGGCCCTGTCTAAGATGAGAGGGATTTGGATAAAATGACCTCCAGAAGCTCCTTCCAGCCTCAACCATTCTGTGATTCTGTGTAAATACCAAAAGGTGAAAAAGACAACCTCATCTTTTCTAAAAATAGAAAGGTGACAGGACATTCTCATGGTAAGTTATGACAGAAATTAAACAGAAATGCATCACTTTAGAAAAGAAATGCTGAGCTACAACTCGATTGAAATCTCTGTAGTCTATGTTGATTAACACAGAAGTTATAAACGCAATGATTTTCTACAAGCTTACTTAATATGAATGAAGGTACAAAAATAGTTGTTCTCACAGTCTTAGGGAGTTCATTCTCACATTTTTCAGTTTAGCCAGAAGTGGTGGTATCTTCCACTTTGCATAAATCCTTAGTTTATCATCTACAACTATAATTTTCGTAATTATTTACATGACCTACTGATAAGAGATCTTTTTCATCATTATAGAACGTGCTTTTACTTTTATACAGTCTTCATAATTTTATCTAACATGAATATTTAAACTAAAGGAACTATAATTTCTTTGCTCATATAGTGTACCCATTGTCATACATCAAAGTATTAATTAATAAATACAGTATTACTGGACATCCCATCTCTCTATAAAAGCTTTTCTTTTCATTTCAACATATTTTTTGTGATTTCACTAAAGTAGAAAACAAAATGAAATAACACATTCCTGTTGCCACTGTCATTTTCTGTTGCACTTCAATCTCACTGTAACTGTTAATTTTTTTGATTCCTAGGCTTTCTGCTTTCTATTTTCTGCTTTCATACAATTAGATAAATCATGTATTCACTTAGAAACACTGCTAATTGAAATCACATTGCCCATATTTATTGAATTCATTTTGAAAACATAACTTCTCTAAGCTTGCACACAAGTGAATATTGCACAATAGACCTGCTCTCCTCTCTTTTCATTGCAACAGACTTCTCATGTGTATCCTTGATGTCAGGGGCCTGAAGTTTCTACCTGTAGTTTTAAGTCATGTACTCTTCTTTTCTCCTCATTTTTGCTTGTTTGGTTGGTTTTTTTTCCACAGTTAGACACCTAATAAAATACTAGCATTTTCAAGACTGTCATTTCAGATATCTATTTTGCTCTGGAATATTTTTGCAAATCTATGCAGATGATGATGCTGCCTCATAACCAATTAATTGCTTAGAGTTTTAGCTCGAAACTAAAAGCAAGTGGGCAAATTAGTGGCAAGTATTTATCAGATGAGTGAGTCCTAATTCCCTGGCAAGCTAAGATCAAGCTTAGAAATCTTGTTTAGGATGCTTAGAAGGTGCAGGATATGATATGATATGATATGATATGATATGATATGATATGATATGATATGATATGATATGATATGATATGATATGATATGATATGATATGATATGATATGATCTGCAAGGGCTACTATAAATTATATGCTCTCTTCCTAAATTGCAAATATTTCTTGTTACTTGTGCAGATATCAAATCGACACCAGTCAAAAAATCCTCTACCCTGAGCAATCTAAAACAGCATCTAAAAGAGAGTTGGCCTTAAAAGATCACAAAAGTTAGTCCTAGTTTGGCTTATTTTGAGGGTGGTGAAACTTCAATTGAATTTTATTTTCCAAAATATTTGACATCCTAATGATTTAGTTTCAGCTATCTTCACCATAGCACAGTAAATCCTCAACCTGACCCTAACCATAGTCAGGTTTTATAGATTTTCTGCTTTTACTGGTAGGAATTGGTTCATAGCTCACATTTTCTAAGCATGTGAGGTCTTTTTTTTTCTTTTTTGTAGTTTTAGGTTTGAAAATTTTGGATATTCTCTGCTCTCATTTACAAAGTCTGGGAAATCACACAGGCATAAAAAGCTAAGAGTCTTCACTGTGAATTTAGTTTTCTAGTTTTCACACTCTTAAGGAATTTGTAATTTTACTTACAAATACCTGGGGAGTGCAATATAACTCTCTAGCTAAATAGTCTTGTTCTGTAGTTTATGTTTGTACAGAGATCTGAGAACTAGCTACATAAAATATAGATGAGATCATATGATTTGACTTTTGCCACAGTAGGAAATAAAAAAAAACCAAAAAAAAAAATAGCTGTCATGACTGATGTTAGTTCACTGTTTAAGATATTAAAATTTGATACTCTAAGTATTTTTCAACACCTAGAAAGCATGTTGTATTATATTGTAGAAATAGTGAACACTAGTGGCCCTAGTACCAGCATCCTTAAAAAGGAAATAATATAAAAATGGTTATGGCTTTTCAAGTTTTTTTATTATAAATATTAAGCACCCAAAATTAGAGAAATAGTGTATATTTCCTACATCATGCGTTTCTGTTTTGCAGATTTATCACTGACTACTTCAGAATGTCTTTAATATTGCTTGGCTGTTGGACTTGAGATTCAGAGTGAGAGGATAGAAAGGAAATAATAAAAATTTCTCTTTGTGGAAGAATAAGGAGTAACTGTCAAACGAAACTGAACTAGTAAGCTGAGTTTAAACTTAACTAAAACATAGGTAAGCCTTATGTTAGACTTGAGAAGACTTAAAATATTATTCTTCCAGGTCCACAGTATATTAATGGTCTGAGAAATAAGACTCATTATACCCTGAAAGCAGCTATCTAAGGTATGCTGAACTGCTTTATGGAGCAGCAAATGCCAAATGGAGGTTCAGGCTTTGAAGCACAAGTGCCATTTGCATGTAAGTGACTCTCAGAGTCAGACAGCTGCACCACTGGTCCTGCACATAAATGGCATTTTCTACAAATGTAGTAGTTAGGCATTTGAAACCCTATTTGTCATTGTGCTTCAGACTTGTTGTTTATCATGGATTTAAAATAAATTAGGCAAATACATTTTCTGCTGCACATATCTTTTGACAAAAATGAAGGATGAGTCACATTCTAGTTGGAAATTCAATCCATATCTTCTCTAGGATCCATTATAGAAAAATGCTGGTCCCCATTCAGTTGGAACTATAACTATCCAGTGTTACACTTGCTGGAAGGAAGAGATATTTTCCAGTTGAATAGATGGTGGAAGCAGAGGATACACAGGAGTGTACAGGATGTCTCCTTAGGCTATCTCCTCAGGTCTGTTTATTGCTTCATATAGTTTGTACATAGATCAGTTAATTCAGGGTATTATATTTTGCCTACTATAGGTGAGAAATGAGCAGCCTAAATAAAAGGGAGGATTTAGTAGGTCAGGTTCACGTCCCCCACTCCAAGAAAAAATCAAGAGCTCCTATAATTCTGCTGCAGGTCACTAGGCAGGGAGCAACAAGGGAGCAGAGGGACCCAGAGGGATGGACAATGATTGCTAACACACCCAAGATAGTGTAAAATGGGATTCACTTTGCTCTCTGGGATGCAGTGAGAGCCCTGCATGTGTTGCAGAGTTCTGGCACTGGAGCCCAGCCTGAGCCTGCAAGAGATGATCCACCTCCAATCCTCTCCCATCAGGTGCCATTGGCTTTCTGAGGATTAACCTGTTCATCTTGGAATGAATCAACAATAAATAATGACAGATGTGGAATATCAACTTTTTTTTTTCTTCTCCTTTTACCCTGGGAAATGCCTTTCTTTTAAGCCTTGCTGAAGAAAGTAATGTAGGAATGTATCTAGGAAATTGAAACAGAAACAAGACCACAAGTCATGGTGAGCTGTCAATGGCGTTGATGACCTGTTTCTTGTATCTGAATCTTCAAAGTCTCCGTATTTTAAATACATTCAAAGATGAAGAACAATCAAATCTCTCCTGACTGGCCTCCTACTGGCCCGTCTCCAGCTCTGAACTGATGCTTGCCTTGATGTGTCTGGGCTCTCTTAGAGCTTAGGCTCCCCCTTAACAACCACACACACAAAGCACAGGGACAGTGTCCATATCACAGGAGCTTTAGGAACTTCAGATTGGCACATAGCCAGCAAGCGTCTGCTGTCCCTGGCTGCATCCAGGCCACTGGCTCCTACTGAGGAGGATGTGCAGCAGGATCACTGATCAGGTCTGAAGCGTAATTAACCCCCTATCTAGATCTACAGGAGCTTGTTCTTCTTAACAAGGTTTCCACAGGGTTTGATTTCATCACTGCTGCCCTTCTGAAGGACCTTTCAGAGTTATTAGTTGTCTTTTCTGACAGTTTACAAAATAATTTCTGTCAAGCTTAAAATGAAGATTCTTGCTTTTAATAACATCTCTGTCACTCTGTCAGCGAAGTCTGCATCTCAGGTAATTCTCTGACAGAGGCTTTCCGCAATACTGTTATTCAAAACTACCAGAAAAAAACCTAAACTGTATTTTATCTAATAGCAAAATTCAGCAGTTTATGGCTGAAAGTTGACATCGTTGAGATTAAAGTTGAAATAACAGAAAACATTTTGTTAGTCAGGAAAACTAGCCATTCAAATATGTTATCAAACAAATTCTGATATTTTTCTTCCACATTTATACATATTCATTTTTCTGTCTCTTTCTCTCTCAACAATTTCTTGATTGCTGTCTTCATCATAGCCTATGATATCAAAGGTTTATTTGGCTTATCACATGAACCAGAATTTACCTAAACATTTCATGATCTACAATCCTCTTAATTTTTCTCGTGCTATTATTCTTAAAACTATCAGTCTTGTTTGTACAAGTTGCATATCTCAATGCCGTTAAGTTCCAGAAAATAGCTATTTTTGTAGCTTATAAACTCCAGTACAGTGGCTTCCTTGTACAGCTAATGAAAAATGGTGCAATCTATAGCTCCTTGTTCATGTCTAAGATGATTCTTCAGTGGATCTGACTTGAATTATCCTTGTAGCTTGGTAGAGGGTCTAGACAGTCTGTAACCTAACTGCTGCTTTCCCATGAGCATTAAATAAAGGGTTAAAGCAGGGCAGGGATCACTATGTTAGTTTCTGTGTTTTGTGTGGCCAACTTGGAAGAGGAAATCATGCAGAGGAAACACTGTTGCTTCTATTAGCTAAATACATTTCATGCTAAGTAATAGAGTTCTTGGCCTCTGCTTTCATAGCAGGCGCTCTATCTCTCCCCATTTTCACACCTGATTTGTGGAAAATGTGAGGGCTCCCACCTGAGAGTCAAGCCAACAATTCACTCAAGTGACTCACAAACATTTGTATCTTCAGGCATTTGTTCACTGTGCCTGGAGGGTTTCTGGGTTTCTTGATTTCACAAGAGATTAAGTCTGGAATGGGGAAAGTAGTGCAAAGGGGTTGTGCTATGAAACAATGACCTTGCTAACCTTTGCAAGATCACTCAAGCTTTATTTGAGGCTGAGTGGTGTATGAGAGCATTTGAAATAAGATAGAGAGCACAGAAGAAAACTCCTCAAAAAATCTTCCTCATGGCTTCTTGAAGGGGTAAGATCCTAGGCAGGGGAGGGGAATTAAAGAGTCTGGTCTTGGCATCCATCCTTTGACACCAGCAACCCGTTTTGAAGTGGATGCTGTCAGATAGCTTGTCTTCTCTTTCACAGAGATGAGGTGAATGGAGGTCATTGCCTACCTTGATGACCCATACTGACTTTGGGCTCCCCTAGATGGTGTCTGTATCACTCTGTGCTCTCAAGCTGTAAGCTTTGTAATGACAGATGTCCTCTTTTTTTTCTGCTGTTCTGTGGTTAGGGACACTGAGGCAGAGTAGGTGTTTTCCATGACTTGGGCTGGTACAACTACAGAGAACCTCATAAGTGCCTGACAAAATAGCAATAAATGGTCACAGCAGAATGCAGAGTAAGCACATCCAGGACAAAAGTTTTCATCTGAAGCACAGAAAGAACTTCAATAATCCAGCTTCTCAGCTGGATAAGAAAACACATTTTCAATTCAAGTTCACAAAACCCACAGCTTTGTCCAATAGGTGCAATGACAACTTGTTCCATCATTCGATTAATTACTGTTATCTGCTCCATGTGGTTTAATATTTCGTGCTATGACAATGTCAAGAGGGCCTCAATAGGTCTGAGGACCCACAGACCTAAATCCTATATGTGTCTGCAAGTAGATTATCTCTCAACTTGTGTTTGCTCCCAAAAGCAGGGATTATGAAAGCAGCGCTCATGAAAAGCAGTGCCTTGCTCAGAATCACGTGCAAGGGTGGACCAAAGACAGAAACTGGACCTAAATGTATTGCCTTACTTGGGAGAGCCAAGCTTGCTCTGTGTCCCAGCCCAACAAATGCCATCCCTCAGCTTCTTATGAGTTAAAATCCACCAGCTACAATAAAGTACTTGATACTGTTTTAGAAGCAGTTTCCCAGTGGTTCTCTCATGTCGTCTCAATTCTTTATATCATACTGTGATGAGCAAAGTGAATTTTTATACACCTACCTGAAAGTGAACACATCAAGAAATAACTGAATGAAACATCCCAAGAGGAAGAGGCCTGAAAAGACTATTTTTTTGCCCAGTTCTTCTATTTAAAGTGACAGTTTGCATTTCCCTTGAATGCATCCAGGTGACAAGGAACACAGCTGACTTTATTACACATGACAGAAAAACATCATGAAGAATAACTCATTTAAAAGCCTTTGGCCTTTATCTGTTGTTCTTTTCATTTACATTTTTTTTTTGTATGAGATTGCCTGCCTTTGAGACTTAGCCAATGCCTAAAGGGACAGCAAACCACAGGGCTATAGGGAGTACAGGGAACAAAGGGAGGAAAAGTAAGGAGCAACTCTTTGAGAGAAAAGAAAAGAGCACCTAGCCAAACCAAACTTTAAAAACTCTATAATTTTTTTTTTTTCGGGGTATAAAGCCTGTAAGTGTGTAAAGCCTGATTGTTCTTGTGAGCTCCCCAACTTTTCTCTGAGGTATCCACTTGCTTCCAACACCACCTAGACAGAAAACCTTAATTTTTCTCACTTTTCATCTTAGCAGCTCCTCCCCCCTGGAAGGCTAACTCCGCTTATTTGGGGCTGCATGAATAGCCCAAACTGTGGAACTGACACCCAGGCTGCCATACTGTACCTCCCCTGTATAGACCTCACAGATCCTTCCAGATGTAATCCTCACCCTGCCTTTCCTGGCCTTGGGCATAACCTCTGTTCACCCTCCCCAGCAACATCCTGTAACTTTTGTCACCTGTTTGTTTTCTTCATGTTGCTTGTTGTGAATGCAGCAACACCACAGTCAGTGCAACTGCTGGTATGTGGAAATGTACCACAAGATAGGAAAACACTCTTCTAAAACCCATGGCAGCACCTGCAGTGATTTCTGTCAAGTTTGTTTAGCTCAACTCTTCAATCTGTCTGCTTCTTCTCCCTTTCCCGTCTTGCTTTGCATCTTGAGGAAAGGGGTAAGTGTCCTATAGGGCACTACAGTGGCCAGGCTCTCCTAAGGCTTCCTCCACAGTGTAGCAGGTGGTTTGTGCTGAAGGGACAGGGTTTTACTCTGGAGAGGAAAGGATGCCAAGGGAAGCTGCATAACAAAACATTATAGCTGAAGTCATGGAAATCTACCAAGCATGGGAAAGCAGGTCTTCCTGTGAAGCTGAGATGTTACCTGGTTTGAATTTTTTATGCTCATTCAGAAAAGTTATTTCCAAGAAGTAAAATCCCCTAAAATATAATTCCCAAACTATTTGTAAAGGACATGCTTCATCAAACAGAGCTTACATGTTTAATAGAGGGACTTTTAATAGGACTAAAACACAGATGTTTCTTCTGCTCCATGTTTTGATATTGGGGATGGCTTAATCCAAATATTAGATCAGTTTTGTCTCTGGCCATCATTTGCCTTTTATTCCAAAATGCATGTTGGGGTAATTGGATTTCAGTGATGACACCAGACTTCTCAGAAATGTAGGCAAGTGGGGTTTTTCAGCTCCCTCAAATGAAGCTTCTTTTTTGGACTGTGGCTGGGAAAATCCTGCCTCAGGAAGAAGAGAGGCAGAAAGGAATGAGAGACCTGGGATTTTATTTGCAATGGCTTGTGACTAGATTGTGACAAAATTAGAGCTTGAAACTCTGAAACTTCCTTCCTAATGGAGAGTGTCTTTATGGTCCGTATTCCTGAAAATAAATTTGGTTAAATTTCCTTCCATCTGTGTGCTCCAAATGACCAACTATAATTTGAAAGTGTCAGAGCTCACCAGAGAAATAAAATTGTAGAGGGATTTTAGGGCCGTGACGGTCTAGCTGAATCTGCAAGGCAATCCAGGAGCTACAGGCACCGAGGTAACAGACTCTGATGGAGCTGCCAGATCTTTAAGGGGACATTCAGAGCTGTGCCAAGGAGCGCACCAGGCTGTACTGAGGTCCCTGGCTCAGCCTCCTGCTACAGGAGGGGTGTAGCACAGGGTACCAGATGTGAGCTGAGGGAAGTCAGACTGATCTTGGCTGTAGCTAGACAGTCCTGCAGCAGCAGGCATCATCCCACATGTCCCTGCCTTGCCTTTGGCTCTGGCAGCAGCAGCCAGACCTTGGCTTCTAGTGCTCTGGCAGGAGTTATGCATATCCTTATGCCCGTGGCAGTCTGCTGCTCCAGACAGCTGCCAATCTGTTTTATGCACATGTATATACATTTATATGTGTGTGCGTCTATATGTATCGGTTAGCGTTATTTAAAATATGAAAATAAATAAAACTAACCCTAAATGAACTAACAAAAGTTCAGTCAATGAAGAGTTCTTGCCAGATTTTTCACATCTATGCTGCCATGTAATGCACTTACATCATCTACACATGGTTGAATTTCTAGCCCTCTAACTGTTTTCAAAACAATACAAAATTTAAAGCAGTTTTTTTATTTTTTCTGGTTGTCAGCAGTTGCACGTAAAAGTCCTGATGACTTTAGTACCTACATGTGGGAGTCTTTGCCACCAACCATGAGGATCCCCTTTACTGGGAATCCCCTATGTAAAGTCTGTGCCAGGGTCAGGAACCAGGAAAGAGACAAGCGGGGCTCGCTGGCTCCGGTCTTCAGTTATTTATTATTTCTTTATCACAATTCAGAACCTTAGGTGACAACAGGCCCTGCACACTTCAATGACATGTGCCAGAAAGACGCAAAAGACACAAAATAGATGATTGCAAGGACTCCCATACAGATACCTTATCCAATTAAGTTTTACAAAGTACCTAACATGCAGTATGTTTTTATTTTTCTACCAATTCCTAATTATTCTTCAGTCACGTTACACCTGCATTGTGACTTTGTCTAACCAATCACTGTGCTACCAAAACTGCAGAAAATGGAGTAGATGAAGAAGAAGGAAGAAGCTGAGTCAACATCCAAAAGTCCTCCATCTTGTCTTTCATCTATCTTCCATACTAAAACCCAAAATCTACTTTTTCAGCCTGTGATAAACTACAATATCATCTACTATATATATTAACAAAAACTCAACCTCTCACAAAGTCCTGGAAGCTCTTTCCGTAGCCAAAGTTGAAAACTGTTCTCCTGAGGACTAAAACCTCTCATTACAGGCACAGGAGATATTCCTGTGTCCTGGATTCCCACACCTATAGTTTTTCCTTTTCTGGTTAGAATGAAGGTTAGACGTGGAAATAAACTTCAAACACTCTAAAGCAAAATTTCCCCTTCTCAGCACCTATACCTGATACTTTTCAACACTGCTCTTCCAGAAAACTTATTCTACATAGTCTGATTCATTATCTCCACTATTCCTTGGTTTTTCTGGGGAATCATTTGAAACAAAAGGCTTACCAAAGTGAAAAATCACTTGTGCTAACAATCTGTGTTTGTAGCAGAAGCTGTTCTGGTATTTCTCCTAAACATTTTGTGTCTAAAAAAAAATTCAACCATAAATTAAAACCCCAAATCCAACAATTAAGCATCCCAGAAACTAAGAAATGACTAGAGAGAAAGCCATGGGCCAGTGTGTTAGTTATAGTGGTATATTTGTCTTAGCTCATTCTTAATAAAAGTTAACTAGAATGAAGGTACCAGAGAAAAAGAAAAGAACAGAAATTCCACTATGGAAGTCATGATCCCAGCCAGCCAAGAATGAATGGCTGGACTGGCAAAGAACGTTCTACAGGGAAAAACAGTGGGATACTTAGGCAAGAGTTAACAGTGATGCTAAAAGAAGCACAGTGCTAAAAAACAAATAATCCTTGAAAAATAGGTAATCTTAAACAGTTCTGTGAAATGTTTTATTGCTTTCATCTGTCATTCACCTGTTTATATTAAAGTCTTAAAATCTTAATTTTCTACAGAATGGAAATTGAAGTTAGTCTTAATATTGTTCTTATTTCATAGTGAATATTGACTGTTGTACTAAATAATCTCTTTAATTGATGTGTTGTGTATTTGGCTGGCTCAGGAAATAATTTATTTCCTATTGGTTTGGAGATTGGTGGCTCTTCTTGGAGTGACATCTGCTAGAAGCTCCTCTCTGTAATTTTGTTTCTCTTGTGAGTTCTGACACTTTCACACTGCAGTCAATCATTTGGAGAACACAGATGGAGGAACTTAATCTGATTTCAAATAATGTTGACCATAATGTGGAACTCATGAGGTGATAAAAAAATTCCAGGACTACAGTATTTTCTTGGACACCATAATTTAGTGACCAATCGCCCATATAATCACAGGGTCATTGAGTGTTAGAAAAGTTTAGGCCAAAAAGAGTAGTTAAAGAATTTTGTATTCACTGATAAGTATTCACTTATCAAAGTAAGATACCTTCTCTGGACTGTCAGACATTCTGCCACGTCTGGATCTCTGTGATAATGAGGCAACATCAACTTCAAGAGATGAACAATCACCATTTTTTCAGCCCTATTTGCTTTGCTTTGCAAACATAAATTTGAGACTGCCTCAAGTCCAGACCAGCCCCCAGAAGTGTATGCAAGCAAAGTGCCTGTCCACCTCTGGACACACCAAAGTATAAAAGTGGATTCTGCATTACAGATATCCTGACTATTTCTATAGTTGCCAAAGTGGGCTGTCCATCCCAGACACCACAGTCTTGCAGCATCAGAGTCACAGGGCTCCCTGTCACACACAGGGCTGACACCACGGGGAGATATGTGTGATTGTAGACAACTGGACTGGTCTATTGAGGTAGCTCACACAAACACAGGGTAAGTAATGCCTGAAGGTTCAGCCTGTCAATAGATATTTTCATAAAAGAAGAAATGTAGCTTAAACAGCAGACTCTGAGATGAGGAATGTTGGAGTGTGTGAAGCTGTAGCCTTATCTTCAGATAGCCCATAGTGAGGAGTAACATAGTACATAGTAACACTGTAAGGGCTTGTCATATAGACTTACTGCCTAGTAAAGAGTCCTCTGCTACACATAAAATGTCATTTTCCTGCTCAGAAAATTTTTTACCCTCCCCTTTCCTCCAATTTTGGCCCATTTTTCAGTTTCATTTGCATTCAAATTTTCCTAATTACATAGGCGGAAAAACACATCATTATACTGATCTTTCATGCACGTTCTTCGTGAAGCAGTTCACGATTATGCAACAGTGCTTGTACATCTCAGAAACTGGGAACTATGTTTGGAGCACTCTGACCCCCTGTGCTTGATATTTTCCTTATCTAGCAGCTCAGTCTGTTATCTGCTCCAAAAACCAGTTTGTATCTTGTCCAGTCAACTGCTGCATACATCCTCTGCAACTGCAGAGAACATCTTTGTCACTGGGCAATCAGATCATGGAAATTGCCTTCTGCTCAGAACCCTATCCTTCCTGGAGTCACAATTTTCAAATGTGTTTGCAACAGATGTTTTATTACCAACATTTCACTGCAGAAAGAAATTTTTTTAAGGGTCTCACCAGAGTTTACCAGCATTTTGGATATGCTCATAATTCTCCTGTCATTCATTTCAAATCTAAAAATCTAATTCTCTATCTCTTACTTGCCCATTTCATATTGTCTTCAGAATATCCCATAAAGAGAGCCATCTATCAGAAATTTCAAGGACAGGTCTCCTAAGTATATAATCAATATGATCCTTATTTCTTTTTGTATCTAGAAACTGGGCTTGTCATTTAGAATCCCTTACACTATTATAGTGAAATATATACATATGAAAAATGAGGATAAAACTTATCAATAAATGTGAGATAAGGTTATACTTAGCAGTATATCAAACTATATCAAACAAAGAATAGCCCACAGAAATATTACATTGCAAACCTGTTAGTTCTCCATGTTACGGCTCCAAGTTAGCAATTTAGAAAACCAGTTAATCTTATCCAGATGTGCATAGGATGGATGCACTCTGCTTTTATTTCACTACATTAGCTAAAAACTTGGTAGTTTTCTGGACAGGGTCCAAATCTGGAAACATTTGCACAGCTATTTCAATGATGAACATATAATACTACCTTTCAACCCAGTGCAGAACTAGCCCAAATCTCTCTCAGTGGGGACGGTCTTCACCTAAAGCACTGACAGGCTTGGATACCTACCAAGAGCTTCTCTCAGCTTTACTGTTGAAGCATTCACTAGTTTTAGAAACAAAAAGAAATTGTGTCGGGAAAAAAAAACAAGAAGAAAGGATTGCAGAGGGCTGCCTGTTTTGTGTGCCTGTGGCTCTTGCAAAGATGTCTGTCCAGAACCTCAGCATTGACAATATGAGAGGAAGGCTCAGCCTAGCCTTAGACAGCTGTCTTTTGAGTGTGCTAGATAGGAAAGAGTGCCTGTCAAAATCTCAAGCTGGGAAATCAAGTCTCCCAGTCAGTAGAATGTTGAAACACTAAGTGTTAAAGTATGAACCTCTACTACCTCCTTGCTGAACAAAATATTCCTACACATTTTTTTAAATGAAAATGGAGAACTACCTTCTGTCAGGAGAATGCTCTGACATCCAGTGGGACAGATGTGACTCTGACTCAGATGTTAAGTTCCAGAAAAGAAAAATAAATTTAAATAATACTTGAATTTAGCATTATCAGTTAAATAGCTCTATTGACCTTGCTAGGCAGCTTAAAGTCTTTTTCATCTGCCGCCTTAAGAGATCCAGTTCCATTCATGCACATGTAGGATTTATGATTTGAAAGCTTGGATTCAAGTCTAAGGGATACATCCAGAAAAACCTATACTCTCCCTTTTCTGATACATTTATTTACCTACTGACTCTTTCAAATTTCTCTAGGATCTTTGCTTTTGTTAAGATCACTTCCCATCCTTCCTCATGTTTATTACTGAGGGTCTGTACCCGACTGTATCACCTGCGTCATTTACCTGTGCAGTTTTAACGTACGATGTAAGTTTTTTGCAAGATAGTGTTTTCAGCCTAGAACAAGAATAATATCTGGGGTTATTAACCTTGGTATGTATTTTGAGAACAATCAACAGTCTCATAGTTGACACAGGATGCTGACCTAGTTAAATGTCAAAAAAAAATACAATTTATACTGTAGTTAGGATCTTTCCTTTCAAAAGTTGCCACAGCCAATTGTCGTCTCCTTCTTTCCAGTGCAATATCATGCCAATTGTATGTGTTGTTCCCTGCCATAGTAAATTGAAGTCTAGCAAAATGAAAACAGGAGGACTTTGTAAATTCCTTCTCCTCTTCTCAATATCTTGTGGCAACTTTCCCACCAAGTATAACAACTTCCCCAATAGACCACAAAGGTAGAATCAATAAAAACAGACTACCCAAGCTGTCATTTTTTGTCTTTCTAGATGCTCTTATTTCACCAAAACCAGCCTTTTCTGATAGCTTTTATTAATAGACAATAAGAGCAATGACTTAACTTACTCATTATTCTCCTTTGGCATTTAAAGAGCTCTGAAATTATCAGTGAGGATATTGTTCTGGATAGCAGTAGATGGGAGAGAAAAGCAGTATCACATCTTTATGTAAATGAGTTTGTTAGGTTTATGTGGTTACCAGCATCAGGAAGAAATGGCCTTAATGAGGAAACAAGCTCTGTAACACCAGATTAAGTGATTCATTAAGACTGAATGCTATTGTTCAGAAATCATTGTTGGAGAACTTGGATGAAAGGAAGAAGTTACTGTCTTGTGGCTCAGTAGGCCTAAAATCAGTAACTTGAGGAGTTTGGGGAGTCTCAGTTATTCATCCTAGTTTTTCTGGCTGACAATAGCCAGTTTGTTTTGAAATCAGTGTTTTATAGTGTGCTATGTCTCTAAATATTGGTACTGTAAAATTTCAATTTTTTCCTTTCCTATCCTCCTCTATGAGCTCAGGAAAACCTCTCATCCATCAGTCAAAGCTAAAAAAAAATTCAGTCTCCCTTAATTCCCTGCTATATTTTATGCTTCTCTTACCTTCAAAATATAGGTGGGTGAAACCAATAGTCATGGGAAGTCTCTCCAAAATGAAGTTGTTTGGGGAAAGGAGAGGGATGAAAGGAGTGTTAAAATTCCAGGGCAAGTGTTGATGAAGGAAGCTGCCAACAGGTCCTCCTGCAAGCACAGTGATCACACCTTGCAGAGGGGAAAAAGTTCTGCTCCCAGGATGATGTTTTACTCTTCTATCCAGATTTTCTTCCCTACAAAAATGGAAGAACAAGTGATACTCACTTTCTTTGGTAGGTGATGGGGGGACGGGTCAGTAAATCCCTTCATTTCTGGAAAACAGAAAAGGAGAAGGACTGAGAGGAAAGGGGGTTTGTTTCTAGCTATGTTAAAGAAGGCATTCAGCTTGGGGTTTTGTTTTTTGTTTTTTTTTTTTGCCTTTTTTTTTTTTTTTTTTTTCT
>VXBQ01010699.1:645409-666066 GCA_013400175.1 Phainopepla nitens
TGTTTTTTTTTTTTTTTTTGCCTTTTTTTTTTTTTTATCTTGCATCTCAGGAAGGTCTGACAGCTAGGATGAGTTGTAAGAAGCTGGATAAGAGCTAGGTAGGATCTCACTGCTGATGCTCACAGTTCAGGGAGCCACAGTGTACAAAACTTTTATGTTCATTTTTATTTCCTTTCCTAAGCTCTGTGGAGCCAATTTGAGCTTATGGGATGTAATATTGGAGCCCAGGTCTTTGAAATATAATGTCTCATGTAATAGCTTCTTAGAGTGTGAACAGAAGGCAGCTGGACCCTTGCATGGCTGCTGTTGGTCTCCAAAAGCAGAGGCATTTTCCAAGCTATCTAACTGATAGTATGTGTGTTTTTAAGGGCTCTCCTATCATAACACTGTCTTCTAGATACATCCCACTGAAGCCTGACTTCCTTCTGTAAATAATCAGTATGGCTGGGCATTTCTTTGGTTTGTTTTTATTTGGTTAAAAAAAAAAAAAGGAAAAATAAAGAGATTCTAGATTCTGTGAGTCTGTAAGAGCATTGATTAGTACCAACAGCTGAGAATCACTAGTCAGATTGCTGGCACAAATACAAGGTCAAAATGTAACTGCTGATGTGAGTAATCCAAAATAGCTTTCTTTTTTATAGAATGGAAAATATATTTTCAAGCGTATACTTTTCAGTCTATTCTGTACCAGCCTTGGAATGATCAACCAGACTACATGGGTATCTTGTCATGGGAAGCAATGAAAGACAAAAGTCAGGAGAAACAACACTGATATCAACATGCTATTACCTACCATTTCCTGCAATATGTGCATATCTCCCGATATTAATATAATTCTCATTTTTTTTATCCAGCTCAGAAACTAGAATGAAAAATTTCTAACTTGTCTAATTGTATGCTATGCTAACTTTAAGTTATCAGTTGTTTCAAAAAAGACTGTCATATTCCAGTTTTTTAAGCAGGAAAAAAATCCACCAGCAAGAGTTGGCTTTCTGGTCCAGGAGTCAGTGTTATTCAATTAAATGTGTTGGCATTTGTCTATACATTTTTCTTGAACATCAGTTACAATTAATAAGTCCATTGACTTTCACCACCAGTGTTAAATTAGATTTGCAGTTGTCAGATGATTTTTGGATATAGGGCAAGATTGGCTGAAATTCTAGAAAACTCCATCTGGCCCTTTTTTTGCTCCATAGAGGAAAGTGACACATAATCTGTTATCACTGTGCCATGCAGAGCTGACCAAATTTGATCACCTGAGACTCTGAAGCACCTACGGATTTTTGGGTTTAGCACAAAAGCTTGATTCTGAACTTAAAACAACCTGGGATATAATGGGGTTCATCTGCACCAAAGGCAGAATTTTTTAACGCTGTCATTCTGCATCACAAACTTTGAAATAAAGGGAAATACATTATCTCAGCTCCAGCAGTAGTCCATAATGAGAACAAAGTTTGTTAAATGTGATCTGTCTTCTATAGCACAAATAGAGGGAGGAAGTGCCAGGTTCTATAAAATGGCTTAACCCTACATTTGCAGCCTGTAACATTTTAAGCTGGCAGGAACAGATTCTACAGCTTCACAAACAGCATGCTTCTGCTCCCAACAGATAAGAAAATGCTATGCATAATGTATTGATTTTTCTTTCTAGTACAACACAATAATGCTGCCAAAATTATAATGAAATTAGCAGATATTTAGTATGGATATAGATGAAGTGTGCAGTGCTTTGTATTTACAGGGAAATTACAAGAAGACTTTGTATATTGTTTGCTACACACACAAACACTTACTTTGACCTTTTTTAATAATTTTCTCCTTTTTACTGAGTTTTTGTTCTTTTTGCTTTAATCCACAAGGCCTGTTTCTATTTGAATTTTTTTTGGATATCATCCAGATGCAATAGGTTGCTGTGCTAATTTATAAATAATATAAATTCAGTAGCCATAAAATTGAGTTTCATGTTTCAAATTGTTTTCAGTGACCTTCTCATTTGCAATGTGACCCTTTATCATAAGCAGTGGTTTGCATCATCAATTCCACCTGTTCCTTCAGGAGATTTGTTATCCCTGGTTTTTGTTGGGAAGAAAAAACAAGTAACAAGTGACATGTGTCTTGCTTTGTGCATATTGAGATGAGGTGGGTAATGTGATATCTTAACTAGTAGCAGTAATCTTCGGGCTTTTCCAGAATAGTGCTTTCAGTAAACTGCTAATAATATTGGGAATTATTATTCCTGGCTATTTGTTTTGCTTAGTATGTCTAATGACTTTCCCTTATAATTTGTCCTGCCTCTGTTGAACTATTAACTACGACCCTTTCCAGTTATTCTGATGCTCTTCCTCATCATAAAACAAAGCTGCTGATTGATACTATGCAAAGTACAATGCTCAGTTCTTGCAGACAAATTTTGACCCAGTGGGAGTAGACTTTTTCACTTGAGAGGTTCTTATGGACAACAGTGAATGATAAAAATTTCTTTGATCAAGGACCTTTGATCTTTGAATGCATTGCCGGACACTTTACTGGACTGTATGTTCCAACACTAACAGATAGTGCATACAGTGCTGGAATACACCACTGCCTTTGGCACTTCACTTTTACAAGAAGAATTTCTGATCTCTTCTGGTCTGAGACAGATCCCTCTGTGTGGTGTCAGAACTATGCCAATCCCTTTAATATGAATTTGAAATCAATTTATATGGGTGGGAGGGAAAATATTGCTCAGTTGATCAAAGTTCTCTGACACAGTGTTCAGGCATTTTTCTATAACTTTCTGTGGCACCTTGTCAGAGGTCTATTTACTGACTTTGCTACCAAGGCAGAAGACACTGTGAAAATTAGTTTCATTTTCTTCCTATATTTCAGTTTTTTCATTTAGATACAGCTGTGATCTTGCCTTGGCAGCTTTTTGCACTTACCCAATAGGACAAGTAAAGTGAGCTATTAAAGCAGTCTTTCAATTCCAACATGTTTTTACAATCTAGATAATGGTTTAAACCAAGATCTGATAGCAATAGCATTTCACAAGCAAGCACTGTGAAAGCTGGAATGCAGCTATTAGATCAGCAATAATAATTCTTGACCAGTTTCTAGAGAGAACTAGAAGTCTGTGTCAGATATCAAAGCTCTCAAGCCTGTCTGCCAATCTCTCATCAAATTTTGTGTGACATAAACATGGAGATTAATAACATTAACTTTTTTTACAGCATAAAAGAAACATGACTCTCTTTAGAAGTAGAAATCATCAAGCTATTGTGACTTTATTCTGAAAGCTTGTTTGAAACTCTGAGAAACTGTCCTTTCCTAATTTCTTTCCTCATCCTTGATTTTGTATCTCCTTATAATCTCCTCTTTTTGTAAACACTTGTGAATTCAATTCCAATTGCCTTTTTCAGGGAAGTAACTTTAAGACTTTCATTGCCCTTTCATAAAGACATCGTTCCCAGCAGACACCTAATTCTTAACATCAGGTAGCATGCAAACTCTGTCTCCTATTCATCAGTTGTACCAGCTCCCTCTGTAAAAGTTTAAGGTAAATGGCCCTGAATTATAGAGAATGTGCATGTGTCGGAGTGCCTTCCTCCTGCATTCATTACTGGCATGGCAACGTACACCCATCAAAAGGCAAAAAATACTGAAAACCCTCCTCTCCTTAGAGTAGCTCGATGTGAAGGCTAATGACACTCAGGGGGGGCCAGCCTCTGTACACAATCATTTGTGTTCTTAGCAGACGGATATTCCTTTCTTGTCTCACAGGTTTGTGGGCACTCCGTGGAGCCTTGCTCCTGGGGTATGAGCAGGCTGGCCACACGAGGAGCACAACAAACTTCCATACTGCCTGTGGAGATCAATATTTCTGGCATAGTACTTAGTTTGATGGAACCAACTTACTCAAAGTGGCTGATGGGCACGAATCATGTTGACTGTAATTGTTCTGTTCCTGCTCCTGATCTGGTACCAGGACACAGGCTAGATGTGTGTCAGTCAGGCAAGGTACTATGTGTCTGCTACTCCTCAAGCTATATTTCATGTCAGAGACTCTTCTTTTCTCTGTCCTGGCCAGTTTGTGGTTTGTGCTCATAAAATTCTCCATAAATCACACACTTCTGATTTCTCCAGTGGCCACCTCAATAATCAGTCTCACCCTCACCTGTATTTTATAAACAGCTTCATCAGGGGAAACTCTCCTTCTTCTATCCCTGTCTGCTCCAAAAGTCACAATGACTGACAGATACAGTCTCGGTGGTTTTGGTCTACTCTCCATGGAAAAACTTCTTCAGGAATAAGCCTTTGCCTAAAAGTAATGGCAGTTCATTTCTTAGCTATATCAACAAGTTCAGGTTGGCTCTTTTAAGGATATTTGCCTGGGAGTACTAAATTAAGAAAAATTGCACTAAATATAAAATAATGTGTTGTGTTTTAGAAGTCTTCCCTTCTGAGATGAAAGATTTGAAAATAATATTTATTTACATATAAGCAAAGCAAAAATTCAAATAATATTAAATTATGGAATTAAATTCCCAATTATTCATGGAAGTCAACTTTTTTGTTTGAGTTGCTTGCCTGCTGATAAAATTCCCTTAATGGCACTCATATTTGGATATATTTGTGTAAAATATGTAATGGCTACTTATAAACCAATGAAAATTTATATTCTTGTTTAATTAATCACTGTGGTTTTTTTTAACCATAGTTGTGCCTCTTCATTGAATATTTAATTTATTAAGAATATTTAAATATATTAAAAATATTTTGAGATAGATAACAGCTCTTACTCTAATGAAGCTTTTCCCAGAATCAGTATTATCTTCAAAACTTTGTATAGATAAAAGTAGAGTGAATGCAACTAGCTAAGTATAGGTTCTGGTATTCATTGCTAGATTTATTTTCATCACCACCACTGCAAATATTGCAGTAGTGGAGTAGTAAAGCCTTTTTGGGGGCTTTTAGTGCACAATCACTATTCTAAACCTCAGGAATTTTTGAGGCCAATTCTTGTACGGAAATAGTTTAAAATCCAGCCTCTTTTCCTGTGAGTAAAAAGGCCATCTATGGCTTACAACTGAGTATAACCTAAGAATAATGTGTCCAATAGGGTGCACTGTAATCGTCTCTTTGCCACTTAGCCAAAAAAAAAAAAAGAAACATAAAAAACAAACCCAGCTAAACTTGAGAGATTCTTTTTAGTCAAAGGTCATGTTTACTGTTGAGTT
Source organism: Phainopepla nitens (assembly GCA_013400175.1). NCBI lineage: Eukaryota > Metazoa > Chordata > Aves > Passeriformes > Bombycillidae > Phainopepla > Phainopepla nitens. The sequence continues at coordinate 650,626 of VXBQ01010699.1, forward strand.
TTCTACTTGCTTAAAAGTGTGCCATTTACTAAAAGAACATATGTTCTGCTAAACTTCTGTGTTTAAGGAACTTTGTTCTTTGCAGTGTGCATGATAGTTTCCCAGAAGAAACACTGGTGACAGGCTTGAGTAGTTCCTCTGTGTGATTTTTAATGCATCATTTAAGAAAAAAAAAAATCTCTAAATATCTCTAAAATATATTTGTACTGGTAAGGCAACATCTTCTGACTCCTTATTAGCTGACTTTAATGATGTATAGTTATTTATGGCAGAGATTGAAGGTATAAATGCCTCTTCATTAGTCTGTGACTCAGGTTTAATCAGTGCTGAGATTTGGTGTCTAGGGACCATTAATGCAGTTCTACCATTTACCCAGCTCTGTGACATCACTACCGGTTAAACATTACCTTACAAACTAACAGTATTCTTGCCATCTACTAATTGCCTTCTGGGAGTAAAATGCTTTTTGGCTTCATTCAGTGTAGCTTTTTGGTCTGCAGATTTCTCAGCCATTAATCACTACTCTCAGGATTCAGAATATTTCAACATAAGAGCAATGATCCCAGGATTGGAATTTTTTTCCATATTTTGATGGGGAATCAGGAGAAATATATATGCCTTGATCTCTAACCACCAAATTCTCTCTGTCTGAACAGATAATACTGGTGTCAGTAATTAAAGACAACATTTCTATGCCTTGAATAGAAAGTTTTTTAAAGTGTTTTGCAGGAAAGAAGGAGATAAAGACATACAATTATTTCTAAGTTATCTTTCTCAAACATGACTAGAATTTTGCCAAATTCTTATACTAAATAGACTAATATTGAAAATGAGGTAGAAGTGTCTTGTTTTCATAAATGCACACAAAAGTGTAAGCTGTTTGGATAAAACCCACATAATTCAATATATTTATTTCAAAGAAAATTGTGTGAACTCTATGATCTTTAACTATATTTTAGGTCTGCTAAGTATTTTTTTTACCCAATTATACTGACAACAAAAGAGAGAGTAAAAAAAGATTAACTAGTACATTTCATGTTACATTTAATTGTTAAAAGTTTTTGTGCACTTTTTGAGATCCTGGAGCTTATGTGATATGAATTGCTAAGAAATGTCTTTGAAGAGCAAATATTTCTTGGCTGTAAATTGGAAGACTTCTCTTAAGCTTCCTCTTTCACTCCCTGAATTCTCTGCACAGTGGTTGCTCTTTAGTAACCTGCTCCAGCAATCATAGTGAACAGCACTTTTAGTTACCTGGCATCCCCTGAACAGCCCTGATAACTTTCCATTTTGTAAGTAATTGGGTGGCTATGTTTTACACTGGAAATGCTAAGATTTTGGAGGGTTAATTTGCTTTCCTAAGGAAAAATGCCCATTGAAAATAGCACAAAACTGGTAAAGGAGTTATAATCTCTTTCAATACATAGCGGGGGAGAAAAGTTAATTTTTGGTGAGCAAAAGGAAATTATGGAGAGAAATTTAACAGAAACAAAAGTAGAATGCAACAAGGACAGCAGAGAAATCACTAATTACAATGGAAATGGACCAGTAATTACAACAGTTTTTGTAGAACTGTTAAGGTTGAAAAAGATCTTTAAGATTGTCAAGTCCAATGATCAATTTAGCACCACCAGCATGTTCACCATTAAACCATGTCCTCTAGTGCTATAACCACACATTTTCTGAGTGTTTCCAGGGATGGTGACTTCACATCTCCTCTGGGCAGATTGTTCCAATACTTTACAATCCTTTCCATAAAGAAATTTTTCCTGATACTGAATCTAAATCTCCCCTGGTGCAACTTAAGGACATTTCCTCTTTTCCTGTCACTTGGTACCTGGAGGAAGAGACTGACACCCACTGACTACAACCTCCTTTCTGATAGTTGTAGAGATTGATGAGGTCCCCCTTCAGCCTCCTACTTTCCTGGCTAAATAACCTCAGTTCCTCATTAAAGGTTCATGAGGACTTCCTGAGCTGTGCAGCAGGCTAATGTATTGGCACTTCTATTTGGTGTAATTCAGCACAATTTGAGGTCAGCATATTGCCTGGCAGTGGGAGCTAAACCACCACCTCCCTTTACCAGAGTAAATAGCACCAAACTAGCAAGGTGTGAGGTACAGGTGGAGGAGTAACTGACTTTGCTCTGAAACGATGCGTGAGTCTGTCAAACACCTGTGCTTTAGTCCATATTTTTATGTAGATTATATTTAGTCCATATTTAGTTCAGAAGAGGTATTCTCATGCTCCTTGTGTAAATCAAATTTGATTGCAGAGTGTCATCAGTATGTTCAGCTGCATATGTTGCAGTACTCACTATTTACTATCTAACAGTAATATCATTACACAGAAGCAAACAGAAACACGTGCTAGATGGTTCAGGACAAGTTGTCATAATATCAAATAAGGTTAGGAGTTAAAAGCAACCTTACTAGGAGAAGAATAAGTAATTTTGTATTTTCTTTATATAGTGTCTAGCTGATGTAATTTATTCCCTTAAAGCCTACAAGTTTGAGTGACATATGCAACACTCATATGAATTAAAGTAATTTCAGAGGCTTTTTATGAAAATATTTTTCTAACAGAAGTACACCTGCCCTGCCCTTCTTCTTTCCTCTTCCTGCCTTCAAAGTCTTCTGTTTTTCTAAGCAAGTTTGGCTGTAGTTCAGATTCTACAGTTAATTTTCTTGCACGATAACTACCCCTCACATTTGGACACCTACACAAGCCCCATCATATGCTGTTTTCCAGCTCCAGGTTGAGGATCTTAGTGACAACCATGTAGCTAAATAACTACTTGCTATTCATTTAGTAATGAACTTCATTTACATCGCAAAACGGACCTGGGGGATACGAGAAAGAAAAAAGATGCCAGTGGGAACCAGCTTTTGGTGACCACAGAAATGCAACATTTCTGAAAAGGAAGTGGTAAATCAGTTCCAATTTTAATACACAAATAGGTGGAAAGAAATTAGGAGCCGTCCAGGTGTAAAGAGCAAGTGGCTTAGGTAACTTTGGGCATTATGCAACTGCATGATGCCTGAGAGCAGTTAGCAAGCAAACTAACTTTGCTTTGAACTGTCTAAACCCACAGACAAAATCCAGACAAGGCTCAGTAGAAGCAGTGAACAAGTTGTTTGACATTTTACAGCTTTGGAAAATGCAAGATTTTAAAAAAGGCTAAGATTTCTTCCTGCTGTGACACCCTCTTTCCCCCATAAGAGCAGCACATTAGGTAGCTCTTTCATTAGGGTAGTCTTTTGATTGATGTCAAATTCCTGAACACAATTTGTGTCATGAAAACTAACTTTAAATATTAGGTACATTGAAATAAAAGCAAAAAAGAAACATCAGGGTATTCTCTGACTAATTTGCCCATTCTCCATTCTGCAAGTTAAAGCTCTGTTACGTCTTGCATTTAATGAGACAGAGAAGTTGCAGTGGGAACACAAAGTCACGCATGAGATCTTAAGTGATTCATTTGCTCCTGAAATAGGTGTTAGGCTTCAAATTTTATTTGCCTCAGGACTAAGTATAATGGGTGCACAGTCTTAGACTGAGTCCATTCTCTAGGCAATATGGGGCATGATAAATAGTATTCATGGTGATGTTCTTAATAGCAATAACAGTAACATTTTGGCTGACAACACTTTATTACCTATAATCACACAGTCACCATACAGATATTCTATTACATACAACTGCTCTCATTTTAGGAACCCAAATAATTTTGAGCCCAAATTTTAATTTATTTTTCACTCCATAAAATTAAAACCAAATATGACTTTTCCCAACCTGGAAAAAAAAACACTCTGAAAAAATTATGAATCTGACCTCACACACACATTCATCCCAATGCCATTTCAGTGTCAGTGTTGATTTACCACAATGCTCATAGTAAAGCACAAAGGCACAGTTCTGCACTGGGCTCCTAGCACTGAGAAGCCAAATATAATATCATTGACAATCATACAGTAAAGGTCAAACCAGTCTCAATATACAAATATGATAGAAATATTGAATAGGCCTAGTCAATGGCTCTTTTTTCAAATTAAGCATGTGTGTGCACTCTGTTGTGTAAATGAGCTTGCACTTCCATTCTGCAGGGACATAAGCATGCAACATAGCTGCACTCCACATCTCTGGTCTAGGTCAGAATCGTTCTGCATACTCCCTTCCTAAAGACACGGTCACAGAGGCAGTCCATGCTTGGAATCACACTATTTTGCTATGGCAAGTCTTTGACTGATGCATTTTTCACATATGCACCCTGGCAGTGTCAGGTGCGTGGGTTCTGGGAAATTTTTCATAATGTTCTCAATGGACTTCCAGCATCAGAGATCTACTGCAAGGACACTGGAAATATCACCAAAGAGAGTGTATATTTGGGGAAAACCTACTCTTTAACGTTTTTATCTGCAGCAATGCCATCACTGGCAGCCCACCAAGATGTGCAGATCTCTGTTTATTGGGTTTTGATTGGACCTGGCTTCTGGTGTGTATAAATGGGAAGTTATAAGTGTATTAAATCCCAAGTGTAGATGCCAGTTTATAAAGATTGAAACTGTGAACTTAAACAGTGAAGGCTAATGTCTGGTAGCATCCAGTATAAGTTTTAAAACTGAGGTTTGTTTCCTTTCTGGGATTTGCTCCATAATCAGTCCCATAGATCTTTGGTTTTATTAGTGTGATGGCTTATCATGCTGCAGACTGGATGCTCCTAACAGGATGTGCACATATAAATATAAAGACATAAAATGTTCTATAATTTATTTACCCTTACAATTTATTTACTAGATTTGTAAGCTGTTTTCCATAGAGCCACACAGCTTTCCATAAGCTTTGTGCCAATACATTCAAAAGCAAGTCAAAGTCTTTTTCGTCTCTTTGTGTTCCTAATGAATGATTAAATATTAATTACCTTCAGTGCCTGCTGATGGCATGAAGTGATCTGACAATTATGGGTACTTGCTGTGCTTACTGATGTGCTCACAAGCTCTTACTCTGGAGAACAACACTATTGTCAGTGGAATAAAGGTAGGCAAACCAGGCATTGTGCATTTTATTAGTGTTTTCAAAAAAATCAATAGTACATCTTGGGGAAAGACTTAAATCATAAGTACCATGCACTCTTTGTTAACCTATGTCAGTTTTTCTGGCTGAAGGGATTTCAGGCAATTTTTTCAGATGGCCTTGCACTCTGAGCAGTTGGTATGTAGTTCCAAGCCCGCTTGGTTGCTTATGGATCTTTGATGGGAAACTTTTCAAAATTAGTAAAAGTACTTCTTTTGACCCTCCCACTAAAAATATTGTGAGAAATAGATGAGCCTATTTTAACATTACTAAAACCAAAAAATAAATGCAAGCACAGATACACACACATACACACAGAGCTGCAAAAATAAAAATTAACAATCAAAAATGCACTAACCAAACAAAATACAGTGAAATAAACATATTAAAATATGACAAATACCTGGGGAGTGCAGTACAACTCTCTAGCTAAATAGTCTTGATATGTAATTTATGTTTGTACAGAGTCCTGCGAACTAAGTGTCAAAAACCTACATAAAATATAAATAGGATCATACAATTTAACTTTGACCACAGTAGGAAAAAAAAATAAATTAAAAAACCAGCTTTCATGATCAGTGTTAGTTCACTGTTTAAAATATTAAAATTTGATATTCTAAATATTTTTCAACACCTAGAAAGCATGTTGTATTGTATTGTAGAAATAATGAACACTAGTGGCTCTAGTATCAGCATCCTTAAAAAGAAAATAATATAAAAATAGTTAGGGCTTTTCAAGTTTTTTATTATAACTCCAAAAGTGAGATTTGCCATGATTCATTCACTGCATTCTATGGGTTTCATTAGCTAGACTTGAGCATTATTTGCTTAGTGTAGTGATATAGTCTAAGCAGTTGGACAATACCCTGATTATGAGAGTCTTTTCATGTTCTAGGTAATGGCTATTTCTCAGTCACATGTGTTTACCATCATCCAAAAATTTTGTTATAAAGAAAAGATTTGGCAAAATATTCAAGCAAATATTTCCTTTTGTGGGGATCTTCTTTGATTTTTAGTTCAGTTCCTACCCCTTAAGGTTTTCTCATTATTTTGATTTGGGAGTCTTTCCCACTTGTGAAATACAGTTTTGTCTGACAGTGGATATTGGCTGATTTCTTGCACATCAGGAGCCTGTCTCTGGCTCGTTTGGAACACCACAAGGCCTGCACGTTAAATAGGGCATTTACAAGGATAACATCCAGTTAAAAATGTGTGAGTTTTTTTGTTTGATTCCTTTACTTTCTGCCAAAATCTAGAATTTCTTGAACTGCTTTTCTGTACATCCTTCCTGAGCAAGGAAGTCCAATGAGGCTAACAGGTACCTGTCTAAGGCCAAGTAGAGGAAATGATACTGATGGGTCTTCATAGACCCAAATTACCATCCTTGGAAATTAAGTATTAAAATCTATTATTACAGGCACAACATAATAAAAAATGCTACTCTTCAGTCAATTCTGATAGTAAAGTCTGGTTTTACAGGTCCAGTTTGTGGCTGCATCCTTTTACACAGATAATTTTCACATTTGTTCTGATCACCTTCAACAATCATGGTCAGTCTCTCAGAGCTTATTATCTGTGCCTAACAGCTTATCAGAGGGTAGGAGTCACAGGCAGCACTAACATAAAAGCCACACCACTTTGTGTCTTTGGTTTGATAAACTCAGAAATACACAAAACAACGGTATAAAAATGTTTCTACAATTTTCCTGTCTTGTGGGAGGAATTGCTTAGTGAGAGCAAATTGTGTTGCAAACAATGAGGATCTGTCTGACCTTAACGCATAACAGCTCATGCATAAATATAGTGGATCAAAAATTACTTGATCAAGTATTAGATTGAATAGGAGTGAATAGGAGGGAATGCTAGTTATTTTATTTTATGGTGGCCCTAATTCCAATGTTAAGTTTATGGTTTTTTGGGTTTTTTTTACCATTTTCCAAATGTTTACTACAGTGTTATTTAAAAACTGACAGTGTTAACTTATTAATAAGTTCCTTTTCCATGCAGTACCTGTAAACTTTGTTTGTTAAGATGCACAATCAAACTACTTTACAGTAGCAATACAACTGTGGTCCTAAGGGCTTGGGATCTCCTACCCTGAGGGTAGAATGTAGGTGTCAAAACCCACCTAGCACCTCAAATAATTTTGTTATATGAATTTATTGCACTTGTCAGATGGTTATGAAATTAACCTTTACAACACATTCAGTTGAAGCAGGTTCCAAAATCGAGGAGTTAGGCTTGAGTTACCACTCACACTGATAGAGCTTCATGGTAGACTCAGTTTATTTCGTCACAGCTCAATCTTTTATACTGATAAAAATAGTTTACATTCTTTATTGCAGAACACTCTACCTAATTGGCTTTAGCTTCTTGACCTGTGTCTAATCTATTATATTATTGGTACAAATTACAGACAAAGAGGATAGAGTTTCAGGCTTCTCCTACCCTCATGACTCTGCCCTCTCAAGGTGACTTCAAGGTTACAGTGCCCCGCAGGCTCTTACAGAACACTGCTAGACTTCTGTTAGGCTAATTAGGTCAAGCCTGAGTTGTCCAAATTCCTGGTCAATAAAACGTCTCCCTACATTCAGTGATGGTAGATTTGCAGTTAACAAAATCCTTCAGAATCAGGACTGATCAACCTGATAACACTTCAAATTTCGCTGGTACCACTAAGCTCACCAAAGGCTCTTCACTGAATTTAAAAGAGCACATCCCTCAGATTTATTCATTCATATGTCCACAGAGTTTCAATTTTCTTCTCCTCTGTTTTCATCACTTTCTCAGCAGTTATTAAAACTGATTTTTTTGTTAGCATCATCCACTGTATTAATAAACAAATAAAAATATCTACCAGCCTCCTATTTTGCAGAATCCCACGACTGCTTGGTGAGGAGAATGTTAATTTCCCAGGATGTTGCTCTGGGACGTTTTGGACAGAGTAGAGCATGGGGAGCTGTGCAAGTCTGCCCTCAGCTACCTTAGAGAGATTCCCTCCAGCAATCCCTTCTTTTTGCTTCCTATTGTTCCCCTGTAGCAGCTTCCTGCCCTTGCATTCTTTGCACCATGACAATCTACCTTGTTAAGTTACTACCTGTGTTAATGGGGGATTAGTTGAATCCTGAGTAAATGAAAATACTTAACTCAGAAGTAATATTTAGCCTAATTTTGGACTCCAACCTATCAAAGAAGACAACCTGCAATAAGCTGTTCATGTGGTTACAAATAATTTCTTCTTTTGGCTCATTCAAATGCAGTTAATTTATTTTCAATGCATGAATTGCAAAAAATTAGTAATAAAATTTTACCAAAACTAAAAAACATCAGTTTTATTCTGACAGACTGCTCTGTAAAATATTCAAAATCTCAGGAAGAAATTTTAAGCTTCCACATATTGTGTAGGAGACAATATTCTAAATTTTTTCAGATTTCTTAAGAAAGAAGTAAACTGTTGAAGTGGAGCATCGTAGTTCTTCTAGGCTAGATTACACTATTAGCTATGTATTGTTAGTTAAACATATGAATTCTAAAAAACTGTAGTTCTGTCAATGCCATATGTTTCCTGAACAACAGAAGAAAAAAGCATTCCCAAAGAACCTTGTTAGTGGAAACCACACAGCAGTTAAGCAATGGTTTACAAGTCTTTATAACAGGAAACACAACTCACTCTCTTGAAAAGCAGTAATTTCATGCATGGTCCACTGTGTTTATGGATATGAAAAAATGATGACTTATGCCTAATAAAAATGTTAATGTAGGCATTACATATTCATTAGGAAACTACTGAATCTCTATGAAGATGGAAAACACTTCTTAATATTTTGAAATTAGTGTGTAAAATATCAATCTTGTATTTATTTACTTTATTTATATTACACAAAACCTAAGCAATATGCCTATGCACATTTCATAAAATCAGAATAATTTAAGTTGGAAAAGATTTTTAAAATCATCAAGTCCAGCTGGTCATCAGGACTGCCAAGTCCACTACTAAACTGTGTCCCTAAGGGCCATGTCTGTACATCTTTTAAATATCTCCAGGGATAAAAGGTGTGATAATTTACCGTCCAATTAACATCTAGTGCTCTTCTTGTCTCTTTGCCCTCCCTGTCCACATACACTATAAATTCACTCATGATTTCTTGATGACTCCATTGAGACATCCATAAGCTGAAAAACACTGAATTTCTTCTTTTCTATATGCTGGCTACATGCTCTCACAACTTTCTCAACATACATAAACCCATTTTATGTAAATCTGTGTATTTTTCACCTTAATTTTAGCTTGCTAAAACCACATCTGAATTTACTAATTGGGCATTACTAATAACTGGTTACTCCTCAAGCCCCCGAGGTAGGTTGCTCTACTGGCAAATTGAATAAATTCACTAGATGAATAGCATATAACAGTAATGACAATTATCATTGGAAGAATGTTTGGAGTTAATTTAGAAGCCTTCATTAATAAGTCAATATCCGTTTTAGTCCAAACATATCTGAGAAGGATATACAGTCATAAGGCACAAGTTAAGAGAGAAGCCAGCAGGGGATTGATAGAGGAGCTTATGTATGGTGGCTTTCCTACTTGAGAGCATGACAGAGGCACTAATTATGTGGAAACATTCATTTCAAAGCAACTCTTTTAGTTTTATTTGCTGATATGGCATGAGACCTTGTTGTAACACACTGACATCTGTGGGTATTTAAACATATTTGCTTTGCTGAGGAGCAGGGGAACTAGTTTCAATGCTTTCTGACATCTGTGAGTATTTAAATGTGCTTATTGTGTTTATAAATCTTTGCATGTGTACTTCACCAACAAGACATTGGATTGGTTGACAAAACAAGAATAGAGTAAGAGAGTGAGACAGTTTAAGTGACAGAGATTTCTTATACTGTAATTAAATTTGTCACTAAAAAATCAATTTTTATATTGGTGAAAATTAAGTCTAAATTAGAAAACAAAAGTAAAATATGCCGAAGACCTCTAACCAGGAAACATCTCCTCTTAGATATGGCAGTGGCTCTTAAGGGGTCAGTCCTTACTGCTCACTTCATTCCTCATTTCCTAACCTCTCCTGTGCCCTGCTGAGAGGAACTTTCCAAACCTTTCAGAGTGGAAGTGACGGGGGGGGCAGTGGTAAAGCCAGCATTATCACAGTAGCCATCATGTTTAATAACAGCTATCTCCATTACCATTTGTAGAGTTAAGCAGGTCTGAAACAAAATCCTAAGACCAGGTGCATTATGCTGATTTTGAGATGATTTGATGTCCTGATCTCCTGGGCAAACCTTATACAGAGTTGTACTGGTTCAACATGACTGCTCTGAACACTTTTGTGATGCCTGCAAGGCTTGTCCTGGAAGTCCAGCTCTGCTCACACATTAGCTTCAGACGGCTCTGTGTTTGGCCACTCATACCAGCACTCCATCCTGGCCAGCTCTTGGTGCCAGATACCAAACATCTCTCTCCTTTATGGTTCCACAAGTTTTATATCCATCTACTTTCTTCATCACCTCCTCCAAGCACCTTCCTTCTGAGGAATACCTCAGTTGTGATAAAATTGACGTTTGACGCCTAGAGCTCTCCTGGCAGTAACATCATAAGTCTGAGGGTCCTCTAAACAATCTCTTTCAAGCCTCAAAAATGACAATAAATGTTTTCAGTTTATTCAGACAACAGTGAATAGAAGTCTATCCCTAGGGTTCCTGGCAGAGAACTCACGAGGCAAGCCAGGATGCAGAGAACCGATTGGTAATTTAGTAGTTGTGTGGATGAGTGATGGACAGACAGTAGCAGGGGAAAATCAATGTATATTCTGCTTCTTTACCAAGTGTTTCCCTCCTACAGTTCCAGAGCTGACAATTCTAGAAAAACAGAAATTATCAAAAAAGTGACATTGGTCTCTGCCTAGCAATTTCAGAGATAGTAATTTGTGTTTCTGTTTTCCTCCTAGGCTGAGAACTGATTGGTGTAGTTTTTATTCCTGACTTTTGCTATATATGCAGATCAGGAGAAGTGGATCAGAAGAGCAACTGCAACACTAGGGCTATTTTGTGAAAGAGAGTTTTTGAGTACATGAAAGTGATACAGAAGTATGGAAAGGGCAGCAAATTTTGGGAATTGTAGAGGGCATATCATGAGAATATGTTGCAGCCCTGATTCCAGCTAGCATCTAAGAAAATTTTTAAAGATCAATGCCTATCCCAGTGCGAATCAGGGTGTTGAAGCTTCATGAAGTGACTTTCATTGTAACTAAAAGATTTGATTCAATGGGTGCCAGAATCCATTTGATCATAAAAAGTTTATCTGTATCATTAGCCTATGTTGCTTTTATTTCAACTACCTTCCATTTGTTTTTGGTGCTTGTCTTCTTGCTTCTGTATCAGCAGGGAAGTTCATAGATGATACCAGCAGGTTTGTTTTTTCACTCATATAATTCTATCATTTGTCCTTAGTTCCTATCATTCCAGAGTCCTATCCAGCGAAATTTTATTCAACTATGCTGCAGTATGTTGGGATAGTGGTTTCATGCTGTGTGCCAAAGCGCATGATAAATATGCCTTTAATAGCCCTAGAATTCTGAATTCTGGCCTTTACTGGAACATAAGCTATTGGATGGCAGGTTCTTGCATTCACTTATTGGTTGCTTGTTCTCATGCTGTGATAAAATTTGCTGTTGAAGTGATATTTTGATGCTGTCAGGAAAACAATGTTAACCTGACTTGTCCTGAGTCTACCTTTATATGGTTTTCAGCATAGAAATTCCTGCATTTCTATAATTTTTTCTCATTAGAAAAGCAATTTTGTGATGATGATGGTGATGATGATGGTGATGATGATTGATGATGATGATGATGATGATGATGATTTTTCTTATTTTAGTACAGAGGTCTTTCCTCTTTGGAAGGTACCACAGGGCTTGTGGACGCTATCCAAGCTTGGGTATCAGAGAAAGTGACTCCAAGGGGATGTTCAACTTGTTTTACAAGCAAGCCAAGTTTTGAGGAGTTTAGTGATGATAACTGATAGAGTTATCCTTTACTTTTAGACTTGGGAAACAAAGCAGTAATTTGTTTTCCTTGGCAGAGAAGTGAAGGAGGAATTTGGGTAGAGATATATGCACAGATATATTCAAGTATCTAAAAAGACTTCCTGAATTTGTTACAATCTAGGTGATTAATGCTACATTTAATCACAGCTTAACAAAGTAGAGGTTTGAGGTACCCTATTTTGCACTCATCCACATGAGATAGAGATAAAAATAGAGAATCATCAATAGAGACTGGAGTATGCCTCAAAAATTCTATTAGGAATTATATAGTGAGCCAAAAGGCTGAAAGCAGTAAAAGTCCTTTTCCCAAAATTACATTTGTCTAAACTGTCAGAAGAAATCAGAAACAATTTAAATAAAACATTACCTCATGAGGAAACACAGACAGTAATTGATGATCCCATTTCAGTAAAACATCAAGCCCAGATGGGATTAGTATTGAATTCCCCCCAAAATATACTGATATAACGTTACCTAGCTCACAATATATATTTACACTGTTCTATAAAATAAGTCTTTTCTTCCCTGTTCAGAGGCATAGCTACAACATTAATTGCATTGCATGCTCTCAGAATATTGCAATGGGAATATTTTAATATTTTTTAAATGAAAATATGTCAAACTAAAATAAAAAACCCAGTCCATTAAAGATTTTTTTCTTGTGTTGTACATAATGTTGTAGAAAAAGTACTTGCAAAAGATTGTCTGTGTTGTGCCTCAAGACATTTGGCCTATGAGATGAGTTTGCTTTGACTAAGATGAGATGCTCTTACAGTGTTACAGCTGACTAGGTGAAACAGCACCTTGTGCTCTTAGGAGCAAGGCAAGCACAGGCTGTAAATATTTTTTTGTGATGTGTCAAAATATACCTGTAGCAGAGATTTTTTTGAATGGCCATAATAATATTTGTGATCAAAGACCCTTTTGACTTTAAATGGAGAATAGAGGTTTCTTAACTTCAAAGTGATATTGCAACTTTTCTATTATCCTTGAGAGTGCAGGACTTCAGACAGAGGAACTGCTGTTTTAAGAGTAAGAAAGTAAGAGCAGGAGTAGGATATTAGAGAAACTTTTGACAAGTTGGTGTCCTGAAGTAGAACAGAGCAGGAATTTTGCCATAAGTGATCTAAAATAAAGTTTTTACATTGAGACCATAATCACACTACTCTTCTTCTATCATCACTGCAGCAGGATAGATATTACCAGAGGTCATTCAGTTTTCACGCACCCCCAAAAGTGACCCAGAGACTCCAATTATGTGGGGACTATTAGGCATGTTATTTAGCTGCCTAAAATTAACCATGGTGAACTGAAACCTAATAAATTTAAAAGATGAGACATCTACTGAAAACACAAGAGTAGAGATGGCCAGCTATCTTCTTGGTCATATGACTCTGTCAGAAAAATGCAGAACAGGTTGGAGCCCTGCTCTGCTGCCTGAACCATACTGATGGCATGTGTTAAGCTTCAGCCCAGTAAATGTACTCTGTTGGTGACTGTGCAGAGAATGATACCTCTTGTAAAGGCACCAGTGCTCCTTGGTGGTAAACCATGCCTTGCTCATGGCTAAAGATGTGATTTGGTTATCATTTTCCCCTGCTCATGTTTGCCTGACTCATTCTGCCTTGTGAAATGGGACTTAAGAAATGACTGATGGTTCTGGAGACAATGCTGTGTCCTCTATGGACCATAAAGCATGTAAATCAAAGGAAATACAGACTCTTCTTTATTTTTTTTGTAGTTTTTTGTTCTTCTTTCTATCTACAGGTTTTCTAATGCTGCCTCAGCCAGCAGTGATTCAAAGAACCATATGCTAAAGTAGTAAAAAGAATTTCCAGAGTATGTCTTTGATGTTCTTTTTTTCCTGATCAGCGAGAGGTTTAATAATTAGACACTCTATCTGTTTGCTTTGTATATAACTTTTCCACCTCTGTACATTCCTATTTTAATTCCAGAGGAACAATGAACAAGGTGTTTTCCAAACAACCTGCAGCTCAATGACCCTGAAAGGCAATAGATTCAGAGCTCTTGACTCTACTTGAACCATTGCTCACAATGAGCTTCTTGTCATATCCATCACATCCCTCCAGGGTCTGAACCATGCTATGGGAGCATTTTATAAAAAATGCAGCAGAATAGAAGGGTACTGAGGATGATTTCAGTTGCCTCTGCAGTCAATTGTCATTTAATCAGCACATTTTTTAAAGAATTCTAAATATCTGGTCACGTGTAGTCCCAAGTAACAAGATCACAGACTATCCAAGAGCACCAGGATAGCTTCTGAGAGTCTCATATTCATACACCGCAGTGTTATCTGCCATCCACCTATGCCTGCATGTAATGCAAGTGAGGAGATCATTTGTGCATTCAACTCTTTATCTGGGGTTATGCTCATGAATCCAGAGTACACCAGGCATATTCTGGCAGACCTGACTTGAGATTCAAACAGACACTTATGCAAGCATCACACATGCACAGACTTACGGAATCAGGGAAGAGCTACAGTACTGCTGCAGCCTGGGAATGCAGGAAGCAATGGGGCTGAGATAAACACAGGGTCTGAAACACCCAAGCTGGTTGGAAACACCTGAAGTCAGCCTTGCCTTCTCTACAGAGCTCAGCTAATCCTAGTCCTAGGAAATGACGATCCTATTTAAGCAGCAGACACAGTCATTTAGGAGTCCCTGAGGCTGGTAGTATTGACAATTGCTTTTGTCATTGCTTGTTCTTCATCTGCAATACCCCAAGGCAGTCATTGCACTAGGTTCTGCCTACAGACTCTGAAGTTACAGCCTTTGTTTCTTTCACCATCTTCTCCAAGCTAAGGCAGTTTTCATCCAGGAGTTAGATATTTATAAACCAGCAGTGAATTTGCCAAAAACTTTAGTAAGGAATTATACAGACTGTACAGAATATATAGAAAGATTAACAAAAAATTTCCTAATATTTAATTTTAAGTTCCATTAAAGAACAACATAAGAAATAGAATGTATACCTGAAAAACAAAAACACTTACCTCTGTTTTCCCCATATGGCTTTTCAGCAAGGAAATTGGTAATACTGTCGTAATCTATCACCCAGCAAATGGTCACTGCACATCTATAAAACTTCATTACCTTGCATATAGACAAACAGATGAAACTTGAAATGTCAAGGCCTATGTTAGGTTAGAGACTGTTCACTCTGGTCTCCTTCTGTCCTCTCCTCTCCCATATGCCTGCCTCTCTAGGGGCTCTTACAGTACCCACTTGAGACTTGTTGCAGCAGGAAGTTACAAAATCCCTGTAACTCTGAACGCGTTTTTTTTTTT
>VXBQ01010699.1:666110-773097 GCA_013400175.1 Phainopepla nitens
CAAAAACCTGGGGTAAAGGAGAGGTGAACTCGTCTCTGAGAACACAAGTCCCCCTGGTCTTCAGATACAGTGTAATTAGTGTTGTACCTTAGTGTAAAATACTACCTTCATAACTTATACTGTGCAGTGCAACTGATTATACTCTGCCCTTCCCTCTCCATGTCCCTCAGATGTTCTTCATGCCTCCTCTGTCAAACCTTAGACTAAGCAGATTCTCTGCCTCCTTGACTTACCATTTTACAGCTAATGGCCACAGGATGAGGGTAACCAACACAGATATTGAAGGCATCCCTGGGGCCCTCAATTTTTGCTGTTTGCATCCTCCACAGTCCTGTGTAAAGGAGTGAGAGACCAATGACAAAGAAGCCTGTGAAGTTTCTGCCTCCTGAATGTTTAATTAGGGAAAAGAGGAATCACAGAAAAGATGATTCACATAAAGGAGCCACATAGTCTCACAACCTCCCATACTGTAGCTGCTACTGCTTCAGACTTCTTGCAGCAATTTGCACTTCCCAAGAAAATGCTGGAATGGGATGAGAAGCATTTATCCCTCATAAAGACACCTTTACTTTCACATATTATTATTTTGATCAGCTGATCTCCACAGCTGAAGTCATGCTGGACTAGTCTGCTGAGGCAGAGGTTACCCCTGAGACAGCTAAATTTGCACTTCTTGAGCAGCAGTGACCAACTTGCCCAGACAGTCTTCTGCCAGGATGGAGGGAAACACAGAATCAGGGCAGATTCTGACTTTCAGAACCCATAGACTCAACGTATTCAATCCTTTTAACAGCTGAAATTCTGTGAGTCCTGAAATCTATTTCTTTTAAAACACTAATGGGGTTGGCTCCAAGGGTCTTGGTAGGAGGGCTTTGACAGGGCCTCGCAAACACAGACGCTTCTTTCGATGATGATAAACTGGAGGAATTTTCAAAAAATACTATGCAAGAATTGGTTTAAATGCTTTCCAATGTTTATGTACTTTTAAGAAATGGGCCAAAAAATTATGTGACATTGGATGGAGAAGAGAGCTTTGCTTCCACTAGAGTAGTGAATGGAATAAATTTTAACTTTCACCTGCTTTATTTATTTTTTGTAGACACAACATCAAACTACCAGAGCTTCTGCACTGCCTTTATTAATCTGCAATTGTGTGAAATGAAGTGCTTCCACAGTTGGGCTGACCTGGGCAGATCAATAACACAGGCACTGTGCTCTCCTCTCGTCCCTGCCCACAGTCTTCCTTGTGCCACCTACAGCTGCTGCCTGAGACCATCAGAAGCTGGGTTTGAAACATTTTCATTTTTGGCTTAGAAGCATGTTTATTCTGAAAGCAAGTACAACCTTATCAATCTTCAAGCTATAACAAATAATAAAGGCTCTGTACTCCAAGAATAAAAAGAAATATAGGATAGTTTGGGATTTAGAAAACTAAAATGAATAATATACATTCAACATATTTCCTTTCTGTAATGACCATGGCTTCTTAATGCAGCACATGACATTGCCCTAGTTGATACAGCAATCTTGTCTCTAGCCACTCAGATATCTATTTCATGCAAGGCTGTGTCAGGAACACAAATGTCCTGTCCTGTCCTGTCCTGTCCTGTCCTGTCCTGTCATCACCAGTCTCTGAAAGGCATCAATACGGTACCTATAATACATGAATGTCACTTAGTTACACATATTACAGGGAAAACCAGTGGTTCCTTGTGCTGTCACCACTCAGTCCAGCTGCCTCAGAGTCTCTGCCTTTGCTCTGAAACAGGAAATGGCCCCACACTGCCTCTGCAGTACAAATAGCAAAGTGAAATTGCAACACCCAAGCAAGACAGTATGAGACCTCTCAAGCAAGACAGTACGAGACCTAAGCAACTACTAAAGATAAAACATTACTAGGAAATACTTTGAGACATAAACAACTCAGGATTCATATTTCTCAAATACTTCTGTCCTAATTATCCCCCTTGCAACCTCTTATCTGCACTTGCCTCATCATTACTTTTGCACAAGAGAAAAATGGATAAAATGATCGTCACAGGTTGCTTTTCTGCCGAGTCTCAGCAGAGTTATTGGGGAATCTGATAAAATTAAAATATCCATCAATACAATAACAGAGTCTGTAGTACAGCTCATTTACAGCTAGCTCTAAAGCACAAAGATAGCTAAATGACATCTTTTTCTTAATGTAGTAACATTTCAATAATTTAATTAAAGCTACAGAGGAAAAATGCCCTTCAGAAAGTTCATGTAATTGCACGGCTCTGTCTTTAATCTGAACCTTTATCTAAGAGCTCATATGAAAAATCAAAATCTGGCAACATATTTGCTCTGGTTCTTTGAAAGACTAACTGGCAGCAGTAGAAACTCCCTACCCAAAGCCTAGTATTTCTGATTTGTCAGAGGCCAGGAAAAACTAAATGCTTCTGAGGATGTGAAGGTCCACCGGGGTAAAATAAGAAAAGGGAAAAAGACAGCAGGGATCTCTAAAGGGACTGCAATCTGAAAGCAGGGAGTCTGCCAGTGAGATTTATTAGCTGTTGACCTCCTTCCACCACTCAGGCCGTAATGTGATGACAGCCGGGTGGCGATGGAGAGAAGCCACTTTTCCTCCTTGCTGCTGACCTAGAGAATTAGGATTGTGAACCAGTCACACAAGCATGCCTTGTAAAACCATCCATGGAGATTGCATTACCACCTGCTCCCTAGCTTTTTAGTACATCAAGGGCAGTTGTCAATTCCTTGAAAGTCAAAACCATTGGAAATCTACAGCTGTCTCCAGTCCCTGGGGAACAGAGGCAAATAAAATGCTGATGTGATTTCCTTTACTGTATGATCTCACCTTAAGTAATTTTTTTTTAATTGGGAAACTCACTATATTGTCACTTATATTTGAAAAACTAAAAATTTAATCAAAAATTACTGAAGATGGAACAGTATAAGAAGTGGGTCTAGGAAGGAATGAATCTCTGAATCTTTATAGAAGTCTGGCAAATGGTGCATCTTATACTGGGGGCCAGGTGTGAGGCAAAACCAGCCCCACCCTGCCTGCCATCCCTCTTGAACCAGATCACAGACCCTTGAGCAAATAGCCTATCCTCATGTCTTTAACCCCTAGAAGAGTGCATAAACAAATTTACAGAGAAATTATATCAAAAAGATTATTGGAAACACTTTTATTGACTTATTGTTAGGCTTTTTTGACTTGTTGGTCAAATCCTCACCCATCTCCACATTGTTTTACTTGAAAAAATACAGTTTGGAAAACCTCATATGGAAATAGAAGCCCTTAACCAGAACCACCAACTGTCTCAGTTCATGATCATATAAGTCCTGAAAACATGATATTAAAATATTTGACTTTTAAACTAAATATTATTTTGAAATAAAAATAAGTATAAATTATTCTTTTAGAAGGATTCCAAACAGAAGATATCTTCTCATCCTTTTCTTCTGACACATTCCACTTCCCACTCTGGAAGGGCAAAAACGTCCCCAAACTCACAAAAAAAATTATAATTTTCTGAAACCACTTCTTTAGGTCAATTTATTCTTCATTCTTAAAATTACTGGTCTCCAATCTAGACAGAGATTAGGCTACCAGATTACTTTTTTTGGTTTCTGGTTTTACATCTTTCTGTAGTTGCTTTAGTCCCTGTAGTGTCACTAGAAAGTTACAGTACCATCAATATACACTCTATTTTTCCTTTTTCTCACACATACCACAGTGATAAACAGGAATTCAAGAATGTGCTTAAATTATAATATTATGGAAAAAAAAATCCTGTCAAAAATGGTGTTTAAGTATAAAAATCTAGATTTTTTGGCAGGCAAAATTAAACTAGAAAATATTTCTGTATAGTTGTTGAAGTTACAGTGTATAATTGAAGTTCTCAGCCAAAATAATTTAAATAGTTATGAAGAACATGCAGCCTGTCCTGTCTCACTGAGAAGAAGCTCAGCTTTACCCTTGAATGCAAATAAGATTATGAGATAACTTAGTCTAGCAGGAAATAGGAAAAAATGTAAGAAGTGAAGCTCTATATTTTCACCTATTTTACAATACATCCACCTCTATAATACAGCATTAGTACTGGTCAATTGAGCTAAGGT
This sequence comes from Phainopepla nitens, assembly GCA_013400175.1. NCBI lineage: Eukaryota > Metazoa > Chordata > Aves > Passeriformes > Bombycillidae > Phainopepla > Phainopepla nitens. The sequence continues at coordinate 670,224 of VXBQ01010699.1, forward strand.
ATTTTTAAAGAAAAGAAAAGCCAAAAATTATGAAAATGTATGCTCTCAGCCTTGCTGCTTTATTTTAAAAATGCAAACAAAAGTTAGGTCATACTTTTTATGGATAATCTTCATTTTTAGCAATATGCCCTGGAAAATGAATTGGACTTCTCATTCTTTCAAAAGAAGAAAAAAAAAAAAGAAAGAATCTTCCCGAGTCTCTTTTTTAAACAGAGGCTTTAAAAGAGCCTGCTGGACCTCATAAGCTGCCATCAGAAGAGGCTCTTCTCCAACTGGTACCAAACCATGTGTGAGGGTCGCTGTGTAGCTCTGAAGCACAAGGCTGCTGTGGGACCTTCGCTGCTCCCTGGGGTGGTCAAGATGCAGGGCATTCACCTTAGACTGCCCCTCTCCTCTTGCCTCCCTACTCCAGGGATAAGAAACCTGAGATTCACTTCCCCTCACATTTTAAAATGTCACTGCCCCTTCCATCTCCCTGAATTCTTCACCTTCACCACCTTTTGGGAAGAGGTAACCCGGGAACAATTTTTGTCATCCATGAATGCAGGAATGAGAGGGCAAGGATAAGATCTACCTGGCACCTTTTACTGTTTCCCAGCCATGAGAGGAGGAAGCCTTTCCCTGCCACTCCCTGTTCCACACTGAGCCCCACAGTGAGGAAACTAACCATAAAACGAAAGCATCCTCATGGAGGAATTGCAGTGCTGCCCACTTTTGTGGTTTTCTTGCAATTTTACATCTTCAAAATAGTTCTCACAGTCACAGCCCCTGGAATCAGGATCTTATGGTAGATATACTTTTCAGTTTTAACTGAAGTTTTTAACTTTTGTGGTTATGGAGAAAAAAGGCTTCTTTTGTGAAGTGAGTCCAAGGTAAGGAACCAGAAGGCAAATGAAAAGAAAACCCTAAAGCATGACTATTACTATTTAATCATCATATTTTTGGGGGAGGAAAAGAGTGTGGCTCATGGGTTTTAAGTGGTTTTAGGGACAGGAACAGTTAAATGGGAGAAGCAGGATATCTTGCTTTTTCTGAATGTTGCAGTTTTTGTTGAAATGACAGAATTAATTAATCATATTTGGGAGTAGCAGGATCCATTCTGTATGTGAAACTGTTGTGACTCCAGAGAAAAAAGAAATAGATTTTGAAGAAGGAAATCAAGGAAAGGGTAAATAGAAACAAAGGCTTTACAGCTTATTTTATAAGTTTTGTTTCAAAAAGAGCAAATTCAGGTCTGCACCTTCATTAGGTGTGCACACAATACACTGGTTCATTAGTGACTATGAGAACGCTGTCTGTCTTGATTATGGAACGTTTCCCTATCAGAAACAACATTGTTATGCACTTTTGGGTTCTGTCGTTTACTACTTAGGTATTTTCCACTCCTAAGATAATTTCCTGCAGAGGAAATGTTATTGTTCTCATTCAAGTAGCATTTTTTAGCAACTGTTATTGTTTCCTATCAGCAATTCTGTGTTTTGGGACAGAACCAAATTGTCTGCTTTAAATTCCATCTCTGTTATACTTTCTCCAGAATTGCTTATGAGATAGCAATTTCCCAGCCCATCATCTGGAAAGATTATAATAGAATCTACATAAGAGTTTGTGCTGCATTTATATCAGATTACAGGTGATTGCGCTGCTTCTTGTGTTCATTATGATCATCTGGTAATAAGAGAAATCCTTGCTTTCCCAGGCCAGCACAATTCCAGTGCTGAATCTGATTCTACAGTGCTACAGTTTGGACATCCGTAGCTGTAAGCACCACCTTTCTGCCTTATTTTGTGCAGACCATGTGTTTTATCTCTACCTACAAAAGTCCTACCTAACCCACACACGTCTTGAGGAAGACTGCTATGATGATGGCACACCCACCGTAGGCAGATGTAGCCCCTTAAAACTAACCCTTTTCTTTGAAATTAAATATGTGTAAGAAAGAACCGTAACACAGTTCCAGATAACCACACATGGACTCTTACGTGCATTCTGGTGTTCTCTGGAGACTGTGTTGTATGTCTCTGGTACAAATGAATGAAGTCATGGTACTTAATTAAATTCTTACTGTGTTTGTAGGTGTATGTAGGCTTGCAAGCAATTCAAGGTTTCCAAAAAAAAAAAAAAAAAAAACCCTACTTTTTTTTTAGTGTCACAGTGAAGTGTACAGAGATTGCAAGATATTAAAGGTGTGTTTTAACTGATGCAAATTCTATTCTGACTTCAACAATCATTGATTGTGTTACATACTCCATTGAAAGCCTGAGGGTCTGTGCCCTATTTCTCCAGTCTGTGCTGGCATTTGTCTGGATTTTTTTCCACCAAAAGGTGTTGACAGTTATGGGCAGATGCAAAACCCATTCTTTTGTGGTGTAAATCACTGCAACTCAAGTGAAGCCGATATTCAAGTCCAGTTCAAAAAGGCACTGAAAGAGGAACTTGGAGATGAGTTCTTTACTGGAAAGCACAATTCAGCCTTGTACTGAGTAGAAGTTCTTTTAGAGCTTTGTCTAACCAAACGTGTTGAATTTCCAAACGAAAAAGAATGTAATTTGAGGCCTGAGTTGCATAAGTAGAGGAGATTTTCCATAATTTATGTCATTTTCTTATGTCATTTTCTTATGTCATTACTCACTGATATTAAAAAAAATCAGGAAGATGTAACAGGTCACTTCAGATTCTTTACACTCTTGTTGTGCATTTTAACTGAGCTGACAATTTCTCTTACCTAGCCAGACAGCACAGCCAGTTGGCCCTCTATTGTAAGTAGTAGGACTATATAAGTCATTTCCCTGTCAGCAGACCCTGAAGGATGTTGTGCTAAATGGCATTTTTTCTGTTCCTGTTTAATCTTATTCTCAATTATTTTTTACCTAATTTAGCTCACTACTGAGAAACAGAAAACTCAACTTGTAGCATTTGATGGAGATGCTCTTTTCTCCAGACAGAATTTTCTGCAAGATGCACATCTTTCTAAAGAGATACCTTTGAATTGTCCACTGTGAAGTCATGGCAGAGGACAAAAGCTCAGGAAATTAAATTGTGTCCACAGAAGTTAGCTTGATCTGGAGCCTCTCCAGAGCCTTTAGTCAAACTAGCAGTTCTTTGCCTTGGCCATCACTGCTGAGGCTTCCAGACCAAGCTTATAATTAACTGTCAAAAACTAATGAGAACTAAAATATAATTCAAAGCAAACAATTATTTAAACACATGCCCAGAGTCTTCTTACAGTATGGAAACTATGACTCAGGTAAGACTACTCAAGCCTGTTACTGATGAGAAGAAAAACCACCTAACTTCATTCATACAAGTAAATTTAAGTAACCTAAACCACAGCTCCTGAAGAATCACTTGAAACAGGTGCCTGAGGCTCTTTCTTTTCATCCCTACCCCTGAGCAGCAGCTAACACCTGCTTGCTGAGGTGGGAGGCCCCTCTTATATTACAGATATTACCAAACACCTGCATTTCTCCAGCTTTGGTAACTGTCCACTGATCTCTCCTTGGTTTAAAAAGAAAAACTGTATTTCCTCCCCAGAAAAGTTTCAGACATTATATTCTACAGGGAGTGTAGTTATTTATTGGATGCAAGTGCATTTGTCTCCTGAGATATTGTAATCTCAGCAGATAATATGATGCAGTGTTTATCTTTGCTGTAAGATGTTACGTGCGATTTACACATTTTAAAATTTTTGTTCTAAAAGTGTACTGCAGTCATGTGTAAACTCTTCTTAGTTAAAGAGGTAGTGTGCAATATAAATGGATAAACTAAACCCAAGGTATGCCTGCGGTATAACTTAAGGAGATTTTCATGGAGTATGACTTGAATGCAACTGAGATCCCAAAAGGTAAAATATGAACTCCTACTCTATATCAGCAATGTTCCAAAACCAAGGGACATTCTTATTTCTTAAATTTGAAAAGAATACCAGATAGAAAAAAAATGTATACTTTTCTGAATTTACCATCATTGCATGCATTTCTCTTAGCTTTTTCTCTTCCTTTGTCTAACCATGCATTTTCTTTGGGTGTTTAGCAGTACCCTCAGGGCAGAGGCAATTATTTATGACATACTTTCCCATGTAAAATTTATTTGGAAAAACTGTTCCTATGGAAACGGCTGTTTTCAAACAGGCTTGTATTAATGTCAAACAATACGATTGCATCTACAATAGAGAATACATCTTTTATTATCAGATACATTCTAATGACTTTGAAAGCCAAATAAACTGCACAGAGGAACAAAATTACTTCTATTCTGTGATATCATCAAGTGGATATTCAACTGTCATGTGGCCATTACAGGGAATTAGACTAGTAACTCAGCTCATTTTACAGAGGTCCAATTTGAAGGTCTCAAAATTTCAAAACAAAGCTTTTAAAAATATCAATCAAAAGCCTGCTCTGGAATGCTATGAAAAGACCAGCAAGGACCTTATGTTCAAATAAAACACTGAAGGTTTTGATTTCAGAATTGTCAAATTTCATGCGTATGACATACCTACGCAGCACAGCTTTGGCACTAGAAGATTGACAGTGAAGATGCTGCACGCAATTGACTTCTGTGGCTTCAGGATCAAGCTCTTGTAATTATGTTTTGTCTTTGTTGTGTTTTGCAGTTAGGCCTCTCCTCATTATACCTCCTGCTTATCTTCTGGTCTTTGCAGTCCTCCAGAAAAAATGAATCACTGAACAGCTGCAGCACAGATCACCTGAGCAGGTTTTTTAATGAAAAAGAAGAGTAATAATTTTCATCTGCCTGAAAAAGCAATTTGCCATTAAAAAAAAAAGTAATTTGAGAACTTTGTTAATTCCCTTGGCGGTATTATTGGATATTTAGAAAGTAAATATCCTAGTAGTAATCTAGTCAGGAACATGACAGGGCAGGTGGATGGGCATCTTGTAGAACATCCCCGTCCTCCATCTTGGACCCTTTTTTTGGTCTTGTGCAGAAGTTAATGCTGTTAATACGAAGGGCCCTGATAGCCACCTTCACATATTCAGGCTTGCAGCACTTGCATATCTTCTGAGTCATCTTCCTCAGAGAGATTTGGGAAAAAATAACTTCCATGCATTCTGTGTGCTTGAGTGGCTCTTCACTTATTTGAACAATTAACCAAGAGTGCTTTATTTTATAAAAGTAACTAATTCAGTCAGGGACTGAATAAAATCCAAAGCCACAAAATATAATGGAAATAAACTGTGAATTCAAGTTGGAGAGTTTTCACAGTTCAAGTTAAGCTGACTTCAGGACTATCAGGGAAAAAAATCCCACTTTGCTATGGTGGAGCTCCTGAGTGTATTGTCATATGTATGTGAAAGGAGATATGTGTATAAACCCTTTTGTCTGGTGAACTGCTAGAATGCAACATTGCCAGCACAAGTTCACAATTTAAAAATTGTGAACTTGATCAGTCAAAAACACAGTGCTCATTTTTCATTTCTGATCTTGTGACAGTGGTTGAAAATACTCAGGATTTGGAGCCACGATAAAGAATTATTTTCAATTCCCTTTTTATGTAATAAAAGTTCCATACTGGTACAAACTTGTCAAAGGACTGTTGCTGGCAAAAATGTTCCTGCAGCTGGGGACTCATGTTATCTTTTTGTTGGGACATTTATTAGGCTTGTTAGGTAGTCTTGGTTTCTATACAACCCTAGAAAAAGGACCTTCCTTCTTATCCCGAATGGCCCTAAAATCTTTTCCAGAGTTGTCTAAGCTCAGGCAAATAATGTGTTAAAATTGGCCTCTCTTTCAGATCTGAGGAGATTTTCCAGTGACGGAAAAAACCCTAGATAAAATTAAAATATGTAATTGTAGAATATACTATAGATAGTGCAATATATAAAAAAGTTGCAGTACTTAGCCAAGTAGCCGAAGTAACTTCTATACACACGGGGCAATGGAGAAGGTCCTACCCCAGCAGAAACAGTTGGAAACTGTTCATTCTCTAAGACCATTAAAAAATTCTCAGCCTATTAGCATGTCATGATTTTTTTGTTCTCATGTGCTGCTTTTAAAAATGGAATGGTTTGACCTATGATGGTCAGTGCATTTCTTGGACTCACCCTTTGGGCAGCCTGAACTGGCTCCATCTGTCTCCAGGTTGTGAATGAGATTTAGCCATCTAATTTGTACTGAATTCCATGATGTTCCACTGAGCTGTTGGAAGCAGCATGTCTTCTGTCCTGCAGACTGCTTTCCCAAGGTTTATGAATCCATTTTTGGGAAGAACTTATTTGCCAATTTCAATATCATAATGAAACGTGCATTGATTTATTTTTCACCCTCTCATCCCACAAGCAAGAGGCTAACAGACTTGAGTGGAGGAAATACATGAATTTCTACCCCATTATCATGATAGTCTTTACCTTTTAACCTCTTAAAGATTGCAGATCTCCCTCTCAATTAAAAAAAAAAAACACAGTAAATACTGTTTATTTACTTTAATGGAAGAAGATCCATAGTGACCTGCAGGCTCATAACTGATTTGATCTCTGCAATTTATATTCCCAGCATTGTCAGCTTCTCTGATTTTTATTGCATTTTCTAATCTATAATTCCAGGACCTGGTCCACTATGTTCCTATGAGAACCTTTACTTTCACCCTTTTTTGGCAACACTGATAAGTGTAACATCTCAGGACCCAGAAGGCAGATGGATATTCATAATTAATGACATATATTCTCATGCTGATGGTCATTGGATAAGTAATAATTTTTAATGTTTAATGAGATGAGAAGTTCCTGAGTCAGACTTCCAGTTACATGAAAACTGGAAGAAAGATCATATTTAGATATGTATACATTGCATAAAAAAAAGGAAGGCACTTTTACTTATTTTCCAGGTGTAATTGTTAGTACAGAAATAAAGAATGTTAGCAAAACCAGGGCTCTGAAATTTGCTGAAGACAGGAGATTTTCAGAAAAGTCAATGACTCTACTCTTTTTGTGTTGCTTGATGTGATATTTATTGGGTTTTTTCCCTAGTCAGTGCAGGGCATTTTTGAAAATCTCACTCTGAACCTACATCAAGTGATTTATACTCTCATTTACAAAACCTCCAAACTTAAAAAAAAAAACAGGGTTTGAGAGTCTAAACATAATTTTTAATCCCTAAATGCAACATCAGGTGTCATAGGCGTTCAGTTTCTAGACCTCACACTACTGCCACTTGAGCATAAATGGCTTGTTTTTCATCAGCACTTTGTCCAGCAACTGCACTTTTGCCTTTGAGAATTACCACAAAGATGCATGATAAACTGTCACCAGCAATGGTTATCTCATAGCCATGTTTCACTAAGCAGTATTTTCAAGCTTTTATCATATGCGGGTTTGATCGTCTCAGCCTGCCCTGAGTGTTTGGACTTTCGATGCAGCTCCACCTGAGGTGGATCCTGGCAGCCAACCCCAGCACTGAGATCCCCAGGCCCATCAGAGCAGAGCAAGGAACACCCGAGCTTGTCACTAAGGGACTTCCCTTTGCCCAGTAGACAGCTGGGATCTGAACAAGGAACCATCACACCTCAGAAAGTTCGCCTCGCTGAGAAGTTGTGAAATGGGTGGGTTTCATCTCTCCTTTTTCTTCTTTTTGTTAATACATTTCTCTGTTCACTGAAAAACAGATGTGTATCTAAGTACATCACATAAATATAAAGGTCATTGTGTTTTTGAAACATTCTCAATATGTCTCTACCTAATGAATCTTTAAACTTGTGCTTGAGGAAAGGAGGTCAACGGTCACTACTCTTTCTTCTTTTTCTGGGATAAAAAACAATTAAGATTGGCTCAGACACTTAAGTCCAAGAAGAAGTTCATGATTGTAAGAGAGGTATATTTCTATCCAGTCTAACATGAGAAACAGTACACTTTAGAGGAAAAATCCATGAATCTCTGTTTTTCTCCAATTTCCTATGGACCAGCACCACCTGAATCTGCAGCCAGCTTGTTGGCTTGTGTGTATGTGCTTCTACAATCCCATGAGGCTTTCCAAGAAACAGATGGGATGTCACATCTGGGGTTACAAATTCCCCTGAGCACACAGGGGCTAAAATTTTTAATATCTCAGTGCTGAATACTACAGCATCTAATCCTCCCTTGCAAGCCTTGTATTTCTGTAGGAACTGTACTGAACAACTGTACTGGCCTTTCTCTTCTTGTACAGGAGAATTAGCAGAGAAGTTAATATTGATGCTTGTAATATCATATTTCAAAGCCTAAGTATCTGACAAGTGAGAAATATTTTTTTAATACACACATACACACAAAAGGGAAATGACTCAGAGAATAGAATAAATATTTTTATTTTTAGAAAACTGCTTGTTTCCTTGAAGCGACACAACAGCTTTGCTCCATGTACATATCAGTCGGATAAAAGCTAAATAAAATTTCATATATTTGAACATTCAAGTATTTTACTATTCAGAAAAATCAGGGTAATACAAATCTAACATATGCCCCAGTATTTTTCATTTATTTGTCCTGTACCAAGAGAATTAAATTAGTGATTTCTCTGCAGCATGTGTTTCCCTTTCTCTGATTTCTCCATTAAATTTATATCACTGATGAGATTTATACTTAGTGTATTATTAACTAGTTTTAAAACACACAAAAAATGTACTATTCATTTGCTTGTTCCAGCTTAATCAGCTATAAAAAGCTATCAAAGTGAAGACCACTTTGTTTCATTACATCCCTAGATGAATCTTAAGACCAGATTGCAAAGCTTCATTTCCAACAGGGATATGTCCTTTAGAGGCTTGTCTGCTACAACAAGATAGCAGTACATCACAACACCTTTGTGCCATCATAAATACGTGAAAACCCCAGGTTCACTTAGCAAAGGCATTTGTGAGGAAAAACAGATTCCATGGCTGCTTGCAACCTCTTCCTAAAAATGTAGAGATGTTATAAAATCATAGAATCATAGAATATGTTTTGTTGGAAAGGACCCACAAGGATCACAGAGTTCAGCTCCTGGCTGTGCATGGGACACCCCAAGGACAACATTATGTACCCGAGTGTGTTGTCCAAACACTTCTCGAGCTCTGTCAGGCTTGGAGCTGTGACCACTTCCCTAGGTAGCCTGTTCAGTGCCCAGCCACCCTCTGGGTGAAGAATCTTTCCCTGATATCCATCCTAAACCTCTCCTGACTCAGCTTCATGTCATTTCCTCAAGTCCTGTCACTTGACACAAGAGTGGTTGTTATATTTCAGTTCACTCTGGAACTTCAGGACAAGAGGCAACAGTGTTCCATTTCTGTATGATTTCTTTGCTCATTTCTGTACAATTACATTTCTTGTGCCTTTTGATCCAATAAATTCCATTTATTTGTCTTGAGTTTTCAAGTATTTACATTCTCCCACAAGGAATTATCTGGAAGTGTTTGACTCACACCTAGTCCAGGGATAGGTACTACTTGTATCTGGTGCACAATATGGAGCCTTGTCCCAGCAGAATTCAAGCTGATGATTACCAGCATGAATATGTGGTGCATATGCTTGGCTCCTGCCTTGACTGCCTATCAGATTTTCAAGCCAGTCAAACTCTTTATTATGATCTCTGTGGAAAATTATTTCTCATCGTGTCTTCCCATCATTGTTTCCTATTCATCACTAGCAACAGGGTCTGACATAGTCCAGCTTCTATCCTGCTGGTAGATGAGAGGAAAATTTTTGGGAGGGGAAATAAAGCCCAACAGGATTTTTTTGGAACAGAGATCTACACCAGAGCTGGTTGAGCCTGAATCTTCCCAGTTTTAGAGTGCACAACAAACCTCATCTACTAAAATAAGTATGTGCCAACTAATAACCAAATGGAAAATAAAATAATCTGCCAGCAACTTATTAAAAAAATGGTTTGAAAGAACAAAAAGCTAAAGACTAATTTGAAGGCCAAAAGAATATGCTTCTTTTCATCTTTTCTGGAAAGGCAACATGAATACATCCAGCTCAGCTCCTTGCCAGCCCCAGACAGTGGTAGCTAATAACTATAAGGGCTGAGTGATTGGAAGGAGAAATAAGACAGCATGATTGCAACCCCATAAAATGGAAACAAAATTGCATAAAGATGGGTGAGGCAAGTACCTGGAAGAGGATTCTCCTGGGAAAAAAAAGGGAAGAAGCTTGTCAGATGGGGGGGTTTGTTGGTGGTACTTTGGATAGGTTTTTTGTCAAATTTGGAGGAAATTATTTTGGCTTAAAACCCATAATGGGATGTGGACTATGTGAAGGCTATGTATCCTTAAAGGTGGTCAGATGAAAATGCAACAAACAATGTGTGTTCTTCTTAACAGCAGTTAATGCCCATGTGAAAAACTGACTGGAAGATACTCATGTCACCCTGATTTTCTCTTAAGGATTGTTCCAATAGGATTTTTAAAATGCTTAAGTCCCCATTAATTGCCACTAATAGGCATAACAACACTGTTTATACAGTGAGGTTTGTTGGGTTTTTCCCCTCAGGAAATCACTAGTTAATAAAACTGTGTTACCCTTTCCTTTTAATTTCAATATTGAAGCAAGAATTACAACCTGGAGAAGTCTAAGATGTACAATTAAGAGAGCAAGTGAATCATAAATATGAACAACTCTAAGAGCATGTTTAAACATTGAATGGAAACAAAAGGTCAGTTTTGGTTAACTATGTGGATAAATTTAGCCCTTAATGGAATCTAGAATAAGAGAAGTATTTTCTTTTTTTAGACATTCTATTGGAAAGAGAATTAAGAAAAAAATTATCTTGCAATGTGAGCACCAAATTTTTGGACTAAATCAACAAATTAGAATGTGAAACTCAGAAGTCTGTGCTTGTTATCCAGGCTAACAGAAATGCAAAACACATGCATGGCAAACAAGTAAATGAGAGACAAAATTCTAACTGTAGTTACACCCATAATATTTCAGCGATCATACTTGGGCTATCTGGTGAAATATTTTTAAAATGCTGTCTTCTTAGTCAATGAAGGGTGTGATTTTGAAGCAGGCTAAAAACCCACTTCTTTAACCTTCTTTAACTATCTTTTTTTTAAACACCAATTTAGTGCTTTAGAAATTAATATTTGCTGCAGATTTTTTTAACAAAATATCCTAATAAAATTAGAGTTCGATTCAATCTATATACAGACTTTAAGTACATGAGCCAGAGCTATTATATTAACACATTTCTAAACTATAAAGAAAATACAAAAGTCAGTTTACATTTCACTGTCAGAGCAGGAAATCCACTTCCAACAAAGTGCAAAAATAATAATTTTATATATAAATAAATCTCCTTGCAGAAACCTATATAGGACACTATTTTTATCATCTCTGTTCAGTTCAGTTTATAAAAACAGTGTTCAGAGATCTGCTGAGCAGACTAGCCTTCTCATTTAACGAACATCAGGAAGTTCTAGGAAGCAGGTAGCTTCAGCAAGAGTGATCTCCACTTCAGCAAGAGTGATCTCCACCTCCTAGTTCGGTGTCACAGTCAGATTCATGTGATGCAGTGTAGCAAGAAGAGGACTTGACCTTTCTGTCTGTGCTGCATGTTTGGCATTTGCCCTGGAGGTGAAGGAAAGGTCTTTCGGGGGTACAAAGAAATGAGAGCTGCCAAAATTTTTATCTGGTGCACTTTAGGTGTATTCTCAGCTGTGGATGTTTGAGAAAAAAAGACTATCTCCTGCTGAGGTGGGTTGACCTTGTCTGGACACCAGGTGCCTATCAAGCTTCTCTATTAGAACCCCTTCTCAGCTGAACATGGAGAGAAAATCAGATGGAGAACAACTTGTAGGCTGAGATAAGGCAGTTTACTAAAGCAAAAGTGAAAGGTTGCACATGCACAAGCAAAGGAGAAATACCAAAGATTTTATTCCCTATTTCCCATCAGCAAGTAATGTCTGGCCACTTCCCAGGAAACAGGTCTTCAATACATGTAGTGGAAAGCAAACATTCTAAATAATGAAGGCCTCTCCTTTCTCCTCCTTTTCTTAGCTTTTAAATCCAAGCAGAAGTCACAGGGTATGGGATACCCCTTTGGCCAGTTCAGGTCAGCTGTCCTAGTTGTGACCCACTCCCAGGCCCTTGATGGGGGTGGAATGTTGGAGAGACACTGCTGGTGCTGTGCCAGCACTGCTCGGCAGTAGCCAAAACACTGGAGTGTTACCAACACCTTTGCAGCTGCCACTGCGAAGCACAGCACTGTGCAGGCTGCTGAGGGGAAAATTATCTCAATTTCAGCCAGAGCAAATATCCCTGGATGAGGAACAACCAGATCTAGGAGCATTCTGGTTCCTCTTCTAAGCAAAATGAGTAAAATCAACCAGATAAATCAAGGCAGAATATTCTGAAATCTTACCAAAACCCCAAAATCTGCACTGTGGTACAACTTGAAAATATGAATCTAAATCCTCCATAGTTTAAGAGAGAATTTTCTTACATGGTGCTGGTTCTGGGATTAATGTTGCCCATGCACCACCACTCACTCCCAGCATTTTAACAAGCAAATCTACTCCAGCATGTATGGGTGGCAGCAGCACACTTGTAGCTACCCGCTTACATTTTTCTACTCTCTCTGCTCCTTATGTTTTACAAGATTCTTATTCCTTGAAATTAATACAGACAATAGCAGAAATTCCTTGCAGAAATGAGGTTCCTCATCTTTCAGAAGATTTAGCCTTGGAGTTTCCAAGAGGCGTCTTCTGTTCTCATGCTCTGAGACCGTTAGTGGAAATATGTTACAAAGCCATACATGCCACCAGTAAAATACCTGGGAGGTTGTTTCCCCTTCTCTCTTAAATGGGAGAGAAAAAGATGCTATTGAACACAGAATCTCAGCCTTGAAAAAGGCTGGAGTGAGTTTGGTCAGAAGGAAAAAGAACTTTGAAGAACTAATCATGTACTCTCCTTTTCATTTCAAACTTCTCGTTTGCTGTCTGATGAAAGGATACAAAATCCTGCAAGGTGAAAAGAGAAGGCTGCTTTGAGGTTCAGCTCTTGGCCAAGCAGGTGAACATACAGGGTTTCTGAAACCAGCTGCCTGACTCCTTCTCAAGCTTAGTCATAGAGAGTAGGTAAGGTGCCAGAGTGAGCCACAGATGATGCCACTTCTCCACTGCCATCAAGGCCATGCTCACATATAGAAAATACACGGTATTTGCAATGGCCAGAGAGGACACAGTCTCAAGCTGCATCAAGGGAGAATTAGGTTGGATATTAGGAAAAGGGAAGAGTGATAAAGTACTAGAATGGCCTGCCCGGGGAGGTAGTGGAGTCACCATCCCTGGATATGTTTTAAAAAGACTGGATATGGCACTCGAGTCCATGGTTTAGTTGAGGAGTTAGGGCATGGGTTGGACTTGATGATCTTGAAGGTCTCTTCCAACCTCATCATTCTGTGTGATTCTGTGATAATCCCATCTTGTTTTTGTTTAATATTGATTTTAAATAAAGAAACGCTCTGAATTTTAAATTTAAAATTGTTCTTTTCCCATTCTAGCATTTTTTTTTTGTATTAGGAAATACTTTTTTTATTTGATCTGTGTTTTTTAACTTAAAAATACTTCTATAATAAATAGAAAGAATTCTACTCCTACAGAATTCTTGGAGAATTGGACATGTTACTTTTGTGATATTTGTCTGTCATTACAAGAGATACTACAGATAACTCTCATCAGTAGGTCAGATATTTTTATATAAAATATATAAATATCATAATGTGGGTTTAATAGTAAGCATTTTTTAAATTTAATTTTTTAACAAAAGTCACAAACAGGGCATTTACCTTTTAACTGCCCTAATGAAATGGATCTGATACCCATCTAGCCCTGGAGATTTGCCTTTCCTGGAATCTAAAATAAATAGGAACCAGCAGCAGAATAAAAAAAAAATGCAATTCAACACAACCCCAAACCTTTAATTTGCAGTTGATGTCATTCATAAGAGCTCTGTTTATCTGGGATTAACACATAAGACTGGAAAAAAAGTGTTTAATGGCTGCCTTAATTTCAGTTAGCTTGGTCAGTGTCCCCTTGTGGGCACTTTTTAAGGCAGTGGGGTATTATTCTGTCAGGTTTATGGTTATTTTCTCCATAGAATCTTAAACTCATGCTTTTCATTAAGAACATTGTTATCTTCTAAGTAGCACATTTAATTTTCCTCCTAGAGTAACGGGATAAGAACCTCTTCCTATGAGCTCTGCTTGCTTTTGTCTTTATGTAACTTTTGCAATGTAGTGTTGTCAATTCTAAAATGCCTGTGCCTTCAATCTACTCTCCTGTGTGGCTGGAAAATCTATTCCAATTTTTAATTCTTGGTTTTGCATCTTTTGACTGTTTATTTCATGTAATTTCATCACTCAATTTGAAGTTCTGAAATTCAGGTAATTTCTCAAGATATTTTGAATTTTCCTTTGGCATTCGCCAAAGGAAACTGTATTTTGGTTTACAACATCCTTCTCTTGTAAATCATCTATGCCAGTCACATGCAGGAGGCACAGTTTTGATTTCTGTTCCATATTTGGGAACATTCTGAAAACAAAGAAAACTCACCCTTGTTTGTTTTTACTTCAACTGTTGTCTGTGTTTAAAGTTAATCCCAAGTGAACAGGGTTAGATCATTCATCCATTAGATTTTAATCAAATTTAAATTAATTCTCATACTTGATGAGCATTTCAATTGAGCAGTCTTATTCTGGGGTAGAAAACACAATTGTTTATTTGATGTCTTTCTGCCCACATGGAAAACAACATAAGCAAATGAGAAGTTGGGGAATAATGTATATAAATCAGTATAATTTTAATGCCCTCCCCTCCTCAAAAGTTTTGGAACAAACAATCCAACTGGCCATTTAGAAATACTGGAAAGAAAAATAGGGAAATGAATAAAAACCAACATGGATAAGTGCACAAATCATATTGAACAGATCTAATTTCAACTGAAAGCAGAATATAAAGGCTCATGGACAGGAGAACAACATGTGATGTTATTGTAAGCAATTCAGAAAATGTGTTCTGTATAAATATTTTGGTAGGATCAGCTCAAAAGTGGTGCTTCTATCACCTGCTTTTTATTATCTGTATTAACAATAGTAAACATTTAACAAAGTCAACCTTTCATGTAGTTCCACACTCAGTACCTCTTGGTTTTAGCAATGATTCATTGATAACCACTTTTTGGGTGCATTTTTAAGAACTTATCTGGAATAAAAAAACCACAAAAATAGAATTCAAAATTATCTTGATAACTTGGTTTGAAAAACTCTATATACTACTAAACGTAGTCAAGAGGAAGACCCCCTCACCTGGAAAAGAATAATATTCCAGGCAAAAAACAAGTCAGGGATTAACTGGTGGGGTGTCAGCTCTGCAGAGAAAGATCTGAGGGGCTGAATAGGAAACTAAATAGGAATCAATATTGTTATACTTGTGAGAAAGGCAAGAAATCTACTTGAATGCATAAATAGGAATGCTGCAGACAATTTTTGGCGCTGCAACTTGAGAAGGATTTATCCCACTTAAACAAGGAAGGCAACAACAATGGTTAAGAGTTAAGAAATTATGATATGGAGGGAAAGCTTGAGATTGTACCTTCTTGCCTTTTAAGATGATGACAAGGTCTTGTTTCTGAGAGCGAATTTGCCAGGTTCTGGTATAGTCTGTCCTGTGGCACAGGAACAGAAAAAAAAAAATTAAAAAAAAAATTGAACACTCTTCCAAGCTTTAGTATCCCAAAAAATGACCAAGCCTTACCCCAGTGTCACAGTGTCAAGGACCCTATGCCTGAATTACTGACTACACACATATTAACATACTAAATATGGACAGGACATATGCTCAGGTCTTGGTATGTGACTGTTGATTCTGCATCCAAAAGACATGGTCCCTGCCAGAGTCTTGGTGATGCTAAGAAAATGTCTGGGGCACAAGTCTGACCCAGGCACTTCTCCCAGTCAGCTGAATATACAAGGCCACAGTGTCCTTAGGGTTGTGGCAGGAAAGGATAAAGAGCTCAGCTACAGGAGTACAGCTGTGTTCTGTCCTTTTCTTCAGGGCACAAGAATAGCCCATACCCTGTTGAATCTGTCAGAAATAGGCAGCAGTATGATGTCTTTATAAACACCCAACCAAATTTCAGGTCTTCTACACAGTAGATGCATTCAGATCAGTCGTAGAGCTGCTCTCAAACTTGACAAGCTGCTCTTGACAATCTTGGACTTTGCCCCCTGATTCCAACTAAGTTTCCTCAATTATCCTCAAATTATTCTAATTATCCCCCAAAAATCTGTTTTGAAACTCCCAGACTTACAAATCCAACTGAGAACAACTGCTCCCATTTCCTTCTGGTTTGGCTCTGACTGAGCTTTCAGGAGACCAGCTAGCAAAAAAAAAAAAAAGTTGCCAAGCAGCGGTGAAGCAGAAAGCCAAGGTCAGGCAGTCGCTGATGATATGCCAGAACCCTCAGCCTCCTGTCCCAGGGTGGTAGAAACAAAGAGGCAGCAATTTGGAGCAAACATGGAAAATGGGAGGTGGGAGGGGGGACAGATAGAACTGGGAGGAAGAAACACACATTTGAGGGCTGCAGCTATGGTCAGTGTCATAAACAGCTGTCACCACCCAGCAGCAGCCCTGTCACTGACAGGTCTTCAGAGATTCAGTCAGATGGTGTTGCTGCTTCTGATCAAAGTGAGTGGCTGAGGGAATAAACATGCTGACCTTACGGTCTGCTTGTAATGAACACCAGCAATATTGCTCATTCTAACTGTGGGCAATTCAGACTGCTTTCTCAAGTAGTGTCTGCTGGAAATCAATTCCTAATGAACTGGGTAGGTGGAAGATAAATGAAAACATCCTATCAATACTGGCAAAATGTCACAAAGGCTTATTTCACCTTCATCATCAACTCATCTGGCTGAGTGTGAATCCTCACGTATTCTCTTTTCACCATAATAGTAGCAAATAATTCTTACAGTATTCCCCCAAAAAGAGCATTTCCACTGGTTGCTATGGGAAAAACAACAAATATCTAGTAATGCAAGCATTTTAATTAGTTAACAAGTGGTCTTCTTTTTCTAGGAAGTTGGACAGTTTGCAAACTGAAAACTCAAATACTACAGGTAAATGACTGTCTAGCATGTGTAAAAAAATTTATTTATCAAGCAGCTGTTTCTGCTTTGGTTTGAAATGGGAACTTGATTAAAAAAAAAATGAAAACAACCCCCCCAAAACAACAAAAATAACAGCAAAACCCCAAAACAAACAAGCTTTAGTAGTTTATACTTCAGAACTTCAAAGTTAGAATATTCTTCAATTATATGGGCAAGGTCGCCAGAACTTTTTTAAACCTTTTAATAGAGGTTTTAAGTCTCTCACAGACAGCAACCTTTCTCTATTACAGAAACTGTATTTCCTAGGTGACAAGCGGAGAGTATCATCACCTGTGCAGTCAGCAACTGGGGCAAGATTAATTAGTGAAGCTGAGAAGGTTGTTGTGCCTGAGCCTGCAACACAAAGAGAAAAAATATTCTTGCCCCTAGAGCAGACTTCAAGAGGAACATAAATAACTTCTTTTTCTTTTATATGACTATGAGTGAGTTTCCCTCACCTATTCAAAGTTGATATATATTTTAGATAGAGAGAAACAGCTGAACACAAGTGATAGTCAACAACATAAAAGTTAGAAATGAGCCTAATATTTTTTTCAGGACAGTTCTCAGGTTTATAAACAAAAATTTAGAGTTAGTTATGTCAGAAAACAGCAATTCTTGTGGGAGTTATCTATGACTTTGTCTATCAGCTTGATTTATACTTAATTTTGGAGCTGACTTTTAATTCATAAATCTTGTTAAGTTAGGATGGAATTTCATCTCACATTAAAGGGACAGTTAATCCAACAAAGACAAAGAACTCAGCCTTTTCCAAAACATTTATGGATCTAGCTCATTGGGATATATGACTGATAAATAAATGCTAAAGATAGTCTAAGAACTTTCTCATTTACATGGTTGTTTAGCATTAATTGATATATAAATGTGTATGTATATATATATATATATATATATATGTATACATGAAACACATCTCAAAACCATAATGTTCCCTACCCCAAACTGGGGTAGATCATTCAGTTGCTGGTATAATACTGGGAGCGCTGTTAATAATCTTGTTGAATTTAGTAGCTTGTAAATCAAGTCCCCATCACCTCTGTGAGAAAATCTACAACTTCCTCATAAAACCAGGGCGGGGCTAGTGTAAGGGATGGTGGATGAAGGATTTCTGTGGTATTAGCACATCGTTGTTTATGAAAGTGCTACGACCAAAAAAAAATCAATTCACAAAATAATTTGCAGTGCAAACCCCAGTTCTACAGCATGCCTGCTGAATTATCTATTATAACTTAGCTCATTTTAAAATTGGTGAAGTATGTAGAATGTTACATTCCTTCCAGACCAGGAGTTCTACACATATGGTCTTGTAGGGAATAAAAAAGTAATTATTGAAGATCACCCTTTCCCAGACAGGTGCTGTGGACTGTTCAACTACTCATTTACAATTTAATCATAGGGCCCTCATTGAAAGAGGTTTTTAGGTGTTAACTCAGTCTACCAAAATGGTTATTTAAATTCATTACATTTGAAAAAAAACCAGAAAGCATACATTCAACTGTGTGGTAGAATTGAGTCTGTTATTTTTGTATGGAAAAGAGAAAACAATGAAATCAGATTCTGTGTTGGTTGTGTTGATGAGGTTTTTTTTTCTTTTCACAAATATATTAAGTGCTTCCTGATTCAATATAATTTCTACTGTTTTCTTAACATGTTGATTGAGTGATAAATTATAGTTTACTGTTTCACCAGTTTTTTGAAGCTATTTGAAGCTTTCCATAAATAAAAAGTGTACCTTTTTATGTTTCTGGCAACAGGATAAACAGCCAAACTTCTCAAAAATGACAGGTTTTTAATGTATATATAAATATGTATAATTATATATATTTGATTTGGAAACAGTTCAGAAGGGCAACCAATGCTGTAAGACTTTGTTTTTTATAATGAAGTGTGTGCTACGTGTCAACAAGATGTGTTGGGGGTTTTTCTAACCCCCCCTTCAGTGGCTCTTTCATTATTACTCTGTTTAATGAAAGATTCAGTTCATGTTCAACGAATCAGATTTTCTTTCAGTGCAAGTAAATTGATAGTAATAGCACTAATAATTTAAACCATCTAAGACTCTGCTTCTTGTTGAGGTCTTTCACCTCTTTCAATCCATTTCAAACAGCATTTCTAAAAGGCACTGAGGTCCAGGTTTGCAAAATTATTTCAGTTTCCCTTCTCACTAGTTATTTTAACATTTTACACATTAACACCTTAAACAAGGAATTCTTGGGTGATCTCCTTGTCATTTCTAGCTCTCAGTCTAGAAGCATACCTATGTCAATACCATAAGCTTGCTTTGCCTGGGCTATAATACCTGTTCTTAGAGGTTCACTGAATCAAGGTGTCCTACACTGACTGATTGACTACAGTTCTGCAGAATTCAGTGGGGATCATCTCAGGTACAAGATGGAGATCAGCACAGTTCTCACTCAGATCAAATTAAAAATTAAATTTCAATTAAAAAATTAAAATTCAATTTAAAAATCAAGCTCATGAAACATTGAGGCTGTTATTTTTCATAAAAGTGCAATACCTCAAATTCTCAACTTTCAGGTAAACTGGTATATTAGGTAAAAAATAAAAAGCAACAGGTAATCAAAATCATAAAAATATTATCTTGGTGTTTATTATTACTCGCCTACAGAGTTAACTTAAATGTATCGTGTACTGCCAAGAAAAATGTGTCAAAATTATATTTGTCAAAAGATGTCTTGTATCTCACAGTAATTTCAGATTCATATATTGCATTGAAATATGAGCTGAAAATCTGGAAAAATTGTCACACAATGTGTGATGTAGAAGATGAAGATCCTTTGGAAAATATGTTGCTGGACTGAGAAGTTGCCATACCAGATGATACCTGATAAGAGAAAGCAATGATGGGCCTATGGCTTTTGTGTTTTCCTACTCAGTCACTGAAAGCATGTTGCAGCTTTTAGCCTATTGCTTGGAGTCCATCTAAATTGTCTGCACCCATATAGCTGGCAGCAGAGCTAAGTGCTGAGGAGTCAAGCTTGTTCTTTGTGAACAAAAGGCAGTCTCAAGCACTCTGTGACATAATTTATTGGTTTCTGGCATTTGCAGATGACACTGTTAGGTATTTTTCATGAAGCAGTTGAAGGGCATTAAATGGGTAAAGGAACTTCAGTGAAAGCTGAATGAAATACTCTGGTACAATTCAGCTGTAGAGGGTCTCCTGGCAGCCATCAGCTGAAAACCCAGTGGAATCACTGGAAATCATCTGCTGGCCATATTGACCAGACCCAAAGTTTGGATTATCTCTTAAATAGCAGTGTCACATCTAATCAAAGTCCTTTCTATGAAAAGTATGATTCACTAAAGATATGTTAAATTTTCCCAGTGCTTTAAAAAGGAATTCTCTTTTCTGCTGATGCTTTTTAACTGTTTCTCTATAAATTCTTGCAACATAACAGGCTAAGGATGATGACCGAGGCTTTGATATGAGCTACTCAGCAGCAGATGGTGAAATATCACTCTTCCAGTGTTTCAGAAACAAATTTAGATGGATAAGTAATAGAATGCTCTTCTCACAAGTTCTCTTTAGACTGTAGGCAATGAGAATGACTTATATCCATGTTGGTTTTCTTTTTTTACTCAAAAAAAATTCATACCACTTACAGTAAAACAGATTTATCCTTTTTATCTCAAGAACTAAAGTTTTCCTTCTTTAATCAATAACTTTACAGTTATATGAAAATGTGTAAGTAAGTGCTATAAGCTATATTCATGCCATGACCATGGCAATATCATGTAAGCTGGAAAAAACCCAGATGTTCTTGTTCTGAAATAAGATGATCTTCTCAGAATGAAATCAGCCAATTTAATTAGTCACTCTACTTCATATTACAAGTGGAGAACTATGAGCGTCTGCTATCTAGTACCTGAATCTTAAATGGCTGAGAGATTACACATTTTACCTTTATACAAAAAAGACTTTTTCTTTTCCTTTTTCTTCTTCTTTAATTAAGCATAATTAGGAATATGCTGATATTTAGGACACAAAAAATGATGCAAAAATATTCATTATCCCAGAGATTAATTTTGTAATTGCTCCTTTTCTTTTACTGATTACAGTTTGCTGTTTTAGACTCTCCATAACAGACACTACACAACTCAGGAGCTTGGTTCTTCCCTCAGCAATATATGTCCTTATCACCTCTCCCCGTGTGTTTTGTCACCTGTAATTTTAAAAACCCCATTTTTTTTCTTACAACCACTGCAGTATACTTTCCATAGACAGTACATGTATACTACATAGATCATGTCATATATGTGTGGCAAGCAAAGAGTTTCTTGGGTCTGATGCACACAAGAAAACATCCAAAGGGTTAATTAGGGAATTATAAATTTCAGTTCTTTCAAGGAGGCTAATATAATAATCTTCCTGTCTGTTCTTTGACAAAATAAAGCATTTAACAACCAGCTAAAAATCTAGCCTTAAATTAGAATGATTAACATGTATCCTTATCTGTGCTCTGCTTCATTGAAACCTTTTAGTTATCTGCCTAAATTGATTTTGAATTGGTCTACCTTGGGACGCCAAACAATAGTCCTGGTTAAGCAGGTTTATCCCCTGCTTAGCCAATTCATTGCAATTTAGCAATCTCCTGATTTAAGCTGAGAAAGTTTTTGATCAAAATGTAAACTGGGGCAAGTGAATATAAAAAGAATGATTGCAAAAACTGAACTGCAAATCAGATATCCTCCCAAATCAGGGCTGTAGCGGAGAGCCTCTGAAAATGTAACACCTCAGCAGTGACAGAGGTGATGGTACAAGAACATCTACAGAGATGTATGCTATCTCTTTAAAAGCAGTAGGAGGAAACAAGGCAGTGGGAGCCCTGGGGAAGACATGGTAGTAAATTAAAAAAAAAAATAATAAGGAGACGTTAGACAAGATTATAGTTTTCTGTATTCTAATACTGATCTTTGAGAGTGCTGGGAGAAACTGTTTGCAGCAGCTGCTCTTGTCCCTAAATTTCAGTGTCTTGTTTGAATGGAGTCCTTAGCATCCAGGGTTTGTCCAGGCAGTATTTTCAGCTACTGGTCTGTGAGTATAAAGGCAAAAATCTTGCTTTAAAAAAATACATTAAACCTGATTGCTTTTAAATCAGAGGGTTCCTGATGTCCATGCTTGTATCTGAAAACAGCAACTTTGAGACATCACACCAATGCTGAACTCAGTGCCTACATGTAAATTTCCTGTGAACTGGATTTAAAGGTGGAAGTCATTCTGGTTTCTTAGAGCAAGAACAACCTGCAGCTTCCTCAGATCGCACTCAAAGGGAAACTTGTTTGTGCTGCTGGCATACAACTGCAGGGCCACCACAGTACTTAGCTGAGAAATGACAGAGGGATGGGGATGGCTTCTGGTCTCTTTTTAAACAAGTAACAAAGAGGAGCACATGTTTCTTTTAAATTAAATTAATTTTTTTTTTTAAAGAGTAAAAATATTTTTGCAGTTCAATCTTTTATTAAGGAATCCATCATGGATGCAAATGCACCTGAATGAATTTCTTACCCCACTGTGATACCTGTTCCCACAATAAATGGAATGAAAGCAGTGCCAAAGCCAGTGGACTGCACAGGTGCCTGGGGTGAGGGCCGATATCATGATGCTATGGTTCTCAGCAGGATCAGGGGTCAGACTTCCTTGCCAAGCCCTGAGTGCTGGTACAGTACAATTGCCAAGCTGCTGAGGGATTTTTGACTCCTAGTCTACAGCATGGGTCCTATGGTTAGGGATCCTTCATCCACATTTCTTCCTAAAGGCCAGAAGCAGCAAGAAAACAACCAGCACAGAGAAAACCTTGTATTCTGTGTTGTATCCCATCCCTGGAGAGTGCAATTAAATGTTATCAAATCAGTCTGCATATGCTGAATCATTTAAAACTGAGTGTGAAAAAGAGGGATGAAAAATTTGTCTTGGATTAAAATGAGTGTGGAATCACACATGGTGAGGACTCTTAGATCTTTCAGAACTTTGCAGTCCATAGTTTGTTTTCTCTTTGCACTACATTGCACCTCAGTAAATCTTAGTGCAAAAAGCCTTTGAAATCACTGTCCTGAGTGTGCTTCAGTCTCTTGATCTTAAATATATTATTTGCCACAAGCAGCTTCTAAATCCAAGAGTCCATTAATTAATTAACGGAACCTAAAATTTTTGCCATAAATTCTTTTCCTGTCCATACACATTCCCATTTGTCTAAATTCCTTCCATGTTGATAAATGCCCCTCTCTTTAATTCACTCTTTTTCACAGAAAATGCCATGTTTTTCTTCTAACCTTCAAGGCATTGTACACATCTTGCTGATTAGCTGCTGCTGTTTTCTTCTCATGCGAGCTGTTATACTGACACATTCTGCCAATGTGTCAAGCTTTGAATGCCTCCTTGCTGGTTGAATTCTTTTTCTGCCCTCAGACTCTTTCATGCTAATACTTTATGGATATTTTCATTTTCCTGGATTTCTGTAATGCTTCAAAACCCTCCTTCTTCAAATTCTGCATTCTCACTAATACAATCTGTATCAAGAGTCACATTCCCTGTATCTGCAAAGTGCAGCTAGCTTTGCAAGATTCAGAAAATGTACATACAGACATCATAGTCTAAGTATATTAATGCTTTCTGTTACCTTTACGTGTTGTCTTTCCTTGTTTCTTATGTTTATTGAACAAACTAAGACAGCAGGCCTACATCCTCAGAAGCTATGTCTAGTTCATCCTCCAAGGCAAAAGATTCTTTCCATTGTTTCCCTAGATCAATTCAAAAACAATATAAATTTTCTGTCAATTTGGAGCAGAACCATATGTGAAAGTATTTCTTCATCTATCCCCACCTTAATTGTATGTTAAATTACTAACTGAGCAATTATCCTTATCTATGTTAATAAATTCCTTAAAATTAATACAGTTATTGATGTTTTATTGTTTTTGTGTGTTTTTTTTCCCTTCCCAAGGGAAAGAAATTCAGAAGTATGAAATCTGAAAAATAAGTTAGAAAATTAATTCCTAATTACAGTCTTGGCTGTAAACACATTTAAGTGCATCTTCTAAAAACTTTGAAGGATATCAAAGGATCATATCTGTAAGCTGATTATATTTATTTGCTTCTCTAGAACTTCAGAAATAATGTGAGGTAGAAATCATGCATGGAAAACAAGGCAAGCAGCCAGTGGAACTGCACAGAATTCCTTGTTGTGAAAATTTAATTTTTTAGTTAGTCTAGAAATTATATAGAAATCCTAAATACAATATTTAGATTATGAAAATACAGCATAGTTTCATTCACAAGAGAGTGATTTACCAAGAGTCTGAATAAGTGGTGACGTGGCCTTTCCTACCCATAAAAAATTACTCAAGGGAGCACATATATGCTAAACAAAGATGCCCAAGAATAAGCAGAGATAACAAGCAGAATTAATAAAGCAAGGTGACCCCACAGCTCTCCTTCCTGTAGTTCTCTGGAGAAACTGATACCTGCCCTGAGGATAGGGAACCAAAGGACAGTTTTCAGATAAGGCTCATAATAATTTGGGCTGATTAGCCCAAATTAGTTCTGGGGGACTAGAAAAATGCCACATGCAGGTTTAAGAAGTACTTTTCTCCAACATTGAATAAGGGCTTTAAAAATATTCAGCAGTAATTTCTGCTTGCTTTTTTCTGTTCTATTTTATAAAAGTTCAGTGTTTAGATCTATGTCTTCTATTTTCTGTCATTTTGAATGATGTTCAATGAACAACACTTGAATGAAATTCTCTTTGGAAGCATATATGGTAGGAAACTGTCTCAAATGAGTGTTTTAAGATCATTTAAAGAATCAGTGGCCAAGAAATTGGCATAAGCAGATTTAATATAAAGTTGATTGGCAAGGTTCAGTCTACTAAATGGTTAAAAAGCACACAAAGAAAAAAGCAAACTAAAGTCTAAAAATCAAAAACCAATCAAACGGAAACTGAAAAGCAATCAGAAATTACCTATGTGAATGCTGGGCAAAGAAAAGGGTAAGGGTGGAAAAAGGAAAGGATTAAAGGAATAACAAGGCTCAGAGGGGACCTCCTTGCCAAACTTAGCCCCAGAACCGATCAATGGTTTAGGCCTAATGGTTTAACAGCAACAATTTAACAAAAGATTCTATAGAAGATACATATAGTTGGTCGCAGCCTGCTGTGGAGCAGGAGAGTGCAAAGGGTCACGCTCAGGACTGCTGTTTACAGGTGTATTTGGTTTGCAGGGCCAGGTTTTGACAGCTGAGAGGCTACACGGGTGGCTTCTGTGAGAAATTGCTGGAAACTTCCTCCGTGTCCAGCAGAGCCAATGCCAGCAGTCTCCAAGATGGACAGATGCTGGTCAAACCCAGGCTGATCAGAAAGGGTGGTAATGCCTCTGCAATCACGTATTTCATAAGGTAAGAAAAAGTTACGGGGCAGATGTTATTGTGGCCGGAGAAGAGCAGGGTGAGAACGTGTGAGAGGAACAACTCCGCAGACCCAAGGCCAGTGGAGAAGGAGGGAGAGGAGATGCTCCAGGCACAGGAGCTGGGATTCCTCTGCAGCCTGTGGTGCAGACCATGGTGTGGAAGGTGTGCCCTGCAGCCCATGGAAGACCACAGGGATAAAGAGGTCAATGCAAACCCAATACAATAGGGTTATGAGAAGCTGCCTTTAGTCACAGTAGTTTTCCATCTTGGCTACAATTTAGGTCAGTAACTTTCTTTTAAAGTCCAATAACAAAAATGTTGTTCCGCTTGGGTTGTTATGCAGGCAGGAAAAATAAGTTTCCAAGGGTATTCATTAAAAAGCAGGAGCTTGTTAGACAGCATAAGTTCCTGGGAGCAGACAATGTTTCTGATAAGCTGAGAAGGAGCTTAGCCCAGGTGCTGTTCATCAAGGCCGAGGCCTAATGAGCATTTCTGAGATCATAGGGGAGCTCAAGAAGAAGTAGGGCGGAGGATGCACCACCATAGATAAAGAAAAGATTTAGTTTAAAAAATGGTCAATTTCCTTACTATGCCCCTATTAATCACAGACTATATACTATCAGAAAATTTTCTATTGTAGAGACATGGCAACACATAACTAGACTTTTAATTACTATCTGGATTCCAAACTTCATTTTTCTAAATTTCATTTATATTCAAAAGACGCAAATATCATTATTTGGTTAGAAATCACCCTCATTCACCCAAGTTACTGTAAGTAAACATATAATTATAGAATGGAACACATTACTGAAATCAAATTATTTTTTGAGAAGTTCTATTCTGATAAGACTGAAGGTGCTGATAAGGAAACTTTACTGTGACCAGAGCCATATAGCTGGTTCGCACAATGCAGCAGTACAACACATGTGGCAACAAATGAGGAGAGAATTTTGGGAAATTAATATGCTTTTGCTCCTTATTTTGAAATCATGGGGCATGTTGATAGTACTAATATTTGGATTTCCTCAAATCTCCTTTTTTTTTTTGTCAAATCACCTTTTTTTTTTTTTTTTTCCTCAAATCTCCTTTTTTTTATCCTCAGCATACTTTTACATCTTTCTTCCCTGGGTGATGAGCAAGGTCCTTAGGTCACTAGTAAAACAAAACTCATTGCTTCTGCCTTCTGTGAATTTAACATTGTTAGCTATATTTATCAATAGTGATTCACACTACTGTATTGAGAGAAATATTAATTTTTGAGGAGGGCTTGAAGGCAGAGCATCAGTGTAGGAGAGGATTTGAGTCTGTGGGAGATGAGAAAGCATGCTGCACCTCCTTCTCTTATGAAAATTAGAGATTAAAATGTTAACATGCAGAGAGTGTTGGCACATCAAGAAACAACCAATTTTATCTGTGTAATCTCTGCTCCAGTAAGACCAATTAGATATACACCTTCCTTTTAAGCAGGCTGCATAGCAAGGATGAGAAAATAGTAGCCAGTACATGAGCATGTTTTCAGTTTTTTCACACTTTTGCAGATGAATAAATGCTTCACAGATGGCTTATGTCTTCCAGTGAGGAGTGGGGACAGAGCAACCCTGCTCTTCATTCTGCCCTCCATCCTAGAACAGTTGTGTCTTGGAGAAGCACAGATACCTCTAGAATATGCATGAGGGGAAAGCCCAAGGTTATTCCATATCAGAGGGTAACAGCAGCACACCTCTCTCCCTGCATGGCTGGAATGAATCAGGTAAATCCTAATTTTGCCTGTTTTTCTCTTTCTGCTGGGCTTGAAGAAATGTGAAGAAACGAGTCTATGCTTGAACACAGCAACTGCATTTTCACCTGGCCAGTACTGAGATGAAGAATGGTTCTTCAATCACAATTCCAGGAAAGTTTGCCAAAATGTGATAATCACATCAAAGGCTCAGTTCCCTTTCTTCCCGCCTCCCCCCCACCCCTCGTTTCTTTCCCTTTAATTTTTTTTTTTAATTTTCTTTTTGTGCTTTTATTCTCCATTTAAAATGAGGTAGTTATCTGGCTGTGTGTTCACTCATCGTAAAAGCATAGATGCAAAAAGCTCCTACAGGCAAAAGATTAGTATCCTTGTCTACTGGCTTGTGACTTTATTTGATTTGAGGGTGAATGTGTTGTAAGAGATGTTTCGAACTGGCGGCGTGTGATTTCACGTACAAAAGCCATTGTGTAAGGAGTATGTGTACCAGCCCTTGGCTATGATTCCAGCCTGGTTGCTCCCAGCAGAACCTGTGATTGGCTACAAAGCTAAGCCACAGCCTGCCTCTAGGCTCAGGAAGTTTTTTTAAATTTTATCTGCTTTATACTCACACTTTGTACAAAACCTATTTATTCAGGCAGCATGAAGAGAAAAAACAGTTTGGACTCCAGAGTGGAGTTTCCTTGGATATGCCATTTTTAGTTTTCAATTTAAAAAGTTTAGGTACTCATTTAAGAAGATAATTCAGCAGTGGCTTTTGAGACAAGATGACAATCTTTTCTCTAATTGTGTGGCAAAATTACAGTAAATTATATTCTCTATCTCCAGCATAGAAAACAGAAGATTGAGAATGTTGGGAAAACAAAGATGCTGTCCCTCTTTCATACAGTCACACCTTGAGTCTGTGAAGTTCTGGTCTCTGCATCTCAAGAAAGATTTAAGAGGTACTAGAAAACATGAAAATAATCCAAGGCATACAGAAGGTGTGTTGGAATAACAGATTAGAAAGTTTTGACTACTTAGTTTGGAGCAGAGAAGACTGAGGGGGAAGGCATGACCAAGGAAATCATGCAGGTAATGGTAAGCAGAATGCAGATCCATGGTTCCCCAATTCCCACAATACAGACACCTGGGGATTCTGGATGGTACTGAAAGCAGTCTGAAATATTTAAAAGTACTTTACACAATGGGTGGCAAACTTTGGGAACTTTTCACCACAGGAGATTGAGGATAGCAGATGGTTTCATCACGCTAAAATTTCAAATAATATGTACTAGAAAACAAGCAGGAATGTGACCTCCAATATCCTTACTTCAGTAGTAGTACATCCTAGGGAACGAGAAGGATGGATAGCAGAATATGTCAAGTTTTTGCCAATATCAAAAAACAAATCTTGTGCTAGATGGAGTATTAGCTTAATCCATCAAGTTACTTCTCATGGTCTTCCTGTTATCACGGGAAGTTTAATATCAGGACATGGTTCTTCTCAACAACACTGATTTTTTTTTTCTGAAATATCCCAAATATTGAGATGAATGTGTTTATCTTGAACCTTTTGTTGTACAGAGATTTCTTCCTATGAATTCTTCATTAAACCACAAGGAACTTTCTTTTTTCACTTTTTTGTGTATGTGTTTGGATGGAAATTTGAATTTTTTAGATGGGGTCTCTATACCCTTTGTCACAATTTTTTTCATTCCTCCTCATCAGTGTTAAATAGATCTCAAGAACTAATGAACTGTTTAAGGTTCAGAATTCCACTATGACTTCAGTAATGCCTTTACAGCATTATACAAGAAGCAGATTTTTTATTTCAATGACAACTGTACGTGCTGTTGGGCAAGGTAATTTAGTTCCTCTGAGTAACAAGAAACAGTTGTCTTAATAGGTCTCCACATATCCTTAAGAATATTTATCTGCTATAAGTTCAAAAGGCTGACCCTAAATGGCCACTGGAGAAAATTCCTAACAGGGCCAACTCATATTATTTAGTTTTAATCTTTGTCTCTGGCTGAAATGACACTTGGTTTACTAATGCCATTGACTAAGACACTGCCTAAGACTGAGATTGGAGCATGTGGAATGCAACCATGCCAAGCTTGCGCGCCAAAAAGTGTAAAGTGAGCTTTTGGAAAGAGAGAAGAGAGATTTATCTCTCTATCACTCCGAGCATTACTTTAATGACAATCTTTCATAGTCTCAATATTCATGTGAAGTACTGTAAGCAACATACAGGCCTGAGATTTGAATGTTGAAACAAATGGTTTCCAGAGGGCTGGGAAAAAAGCTGGCATTGCTTTCTTTAGCAATGCCTCAGCTGTTGGGGATCACTTTGATAACTTTTTTTTTCCCTGCAAGTGTCTGGGAAATAAAGTAAGATTTTTTAAAAGAAGCTATCTTCCTGTCCAACCTCTTCTCGGATGTTTAAATATTCCTCATCATCAATTTCTTTTTTCTGCAATCCCCCAAGGTCATTGACCCAGTCCCAGGAAAAAAAAAAGGCCAGAAAAGTGAACAAGGACTATTGCAGCAAAAGTTATTTCAAACTAGGTTTTGTTTGTTTGTTTGTTTGTTTGCTTATTTTTAAGATTGGAGCAATTTTTATTTGGCAAGTATGCCCTTCTGATTTTCCTGACTTTTCCAAGATCTCTCTTGGTAACAGAACACTGTTCAGAGACATAATTGTGGCAAACAATTAGCTGTGGGACATAATTATGAATGTGGAATCTGCAAGTCTCCTATTAACTTGCACATTTTAAGTATGAGGTGTCTGAGACTTGTTGTGTTTCTAAGGAATTCCTTAATTAAATCTTTTTTAATTCTTCCCCCTTCATGCACTTAGTAAATTGCTGGCAACAATAGTGGCAAATTACTGAGTACAAAAAAGTTTAGACAGAATGATAATTTAGCTCATTTTAGCACAGCCACCCACAGGAAATGTTTCTATACCTATTTCCTATTCTGAAGTTGCACTTAAATATTCCTGTTCTTAGGAATTTTTTGCTAATCTTTGATAATGCACATATAATTTCCACTCTGTAATAACGTTAAAGGACTCATCTTTTTTTCAAACTAATTGTCTCTTGCATGAACAAAATTGCCATTTCCTAATGCATCTTCTTAATATTAAGGCATAGATCAGGAGATATTACAAAACACAAATGATTTAAATTTCTGTTGCTTTTTTTTCTGTTCCTATCCATGCAGAGTGGATGTAAAGTGCTGCCAGCTCTTGAATGCTAGCATTTTTACAGTCTTTACACTTGAGTTTTGTGTTGATCTAGTGAACAACTATATAGGCCCAGGGCTCAGGGATGTGATACCAATGGTTAGTTTCCATAACTCTTAACAACAATAGTAGAAGCAGTAGTAACAATATTAATAATTACAATAAAAAAAAATCACCTCCCCACCCTCCAAACTCAACATTCATTGCAAGGAGTAAAGCTTCTTTTTTCAGTCTGGGTCTTATTATTAGTCTTGGAAAGATCTTTGGAAGGCAAATAGCAACCACCCAGCAAACTACTTATACATGTGCTTACATTTGGCCGTCCTACTGTCTCTTAAGGAGCTTTCTTTCTTTACACAGACTTTTGTTGGGTGGGTTTTTTTTCTGTTGACTGTGAAAACTTTAAATCAACATTCAGAAATACCATACTGTACTTTTTCATATTCCAAAAGATCTGATTTCATTCCTTTTCTCTCGTTTCTTCCATCTTCCTTTACCAAGTCAGTGAAAACTCCAGAGGAGGTCACATGAAGAGAGTCTGAAGTCATTTTAGTTTGTTCAGCCTAAAGAAGAGGAGACTGAGGGGAGACCTGGTCACACTCTATAGCTTCCTCACAAGGGGAAGTGGAGGGGCAGGCACTGATCTTCTCTGTCTTCTCTGTAATGACCAGTGACAGGATTCAAGGAAGGGCATCAAGCTGAGTCAAGGGAATGAATTAGACTGAATATTAGTAAATGTTTTTCACCAGGAGAATGGCTGGTCCTTGGGACAGGCTCCCCAGGGGAGTGATCACAGCACCAAGCCTGACAGAGTTCAAGAAGCACTTGGACAATGCTCTGAGGCACATGGATTGATTCTTGGGGTGTCCTGTGCAGGGCCAGGAGTTGGACTAAATGATCTTTGTGAGTCTCTTCCACTTCAAGACATTCTACAACTCTATGATCTAGTGGTTTTCTCTGTAAGAATTACTGTTAGTGTAGCGTCAACTTTTTTAGCTCTGAGCATGCCTAGTTTTATCACGTGATAGCATTTGATTTATGATTTGTTCACCCAGACCTTCAGGCTTCATAGACAGTAAATTTATTCCTAGGTTCTTACAAACAGGTCCAAAATATCATTAAAGCTGCAGAAGGTAAAAAGCAAATGAGTTCAGCTCAAGATAGTGCACGTACTGCTCCTATAACAACCTTTCCAAAATTGTTTGCGGCTTACAAAAATTTTAAAGTATTCTCTGAGAGCAAGGGATAGGGCTGCCTGTTAAGCTTCATACCCCATATACTTACTGAACAGTTAATATCTTTCCTCTAGGAAAAATCCCACAAAATATTGCATATGTATATGCAATAAAATATTATGATGTAACACATTTATGAGGGATTAAACACTGATTTTACCAGCAACGGTCTTCCGTTGAAAGAAATTAATGACAGTACTTTAAGTGAGAACAAAACTTTCCATTTGATACAGAATAGAGTCTTAATAAAATGAGAATTCTAGAGCTAAAAAAATTGGCAAGTTTAGTTTGGTGGAGGAGGAAGCATTGCTACATTGATTTAAACACAGTATTTTTTATTAAGGAGTACATAAGGCTGCATACAATTTACAAATCAGTTAAGTTGAAGATTAGAGAGAAAAATTTAAAAATACAGAGAAGAAAATAAAGAGCAGAATAAAGTAATGTTTAGAAAATTACAGTCAGTAGTTCTACAAATATAGCTTGAAAAATATAGTCATAGATTTTAATGGACAAGAAAATATTTCCCTGCCCAATGTAGTGATGATAATTTACCTATTATTAATTTACTGTAGTTTTTCTCCAGGACTGCGCATCCAGGTCCATATCAAAAGGACAGTCCCAGATAAGTGCAGTGTGAGTATGGACATACCCCAGCTGGGAATGCCGGCTACATCACTGGGTGCCATGCTAGCCAGCCATCTCTGCAAGGAGAATTTTGCAAATACAGTCAAACCTGCACTAGTGCAGCACTGTCTCATGGACACTGTACTGCATGGTTCCACATGGGCACATACTTCTGCATTTAAGAAAACATGGATCAGGTTCATATTGCCCTCCAAGTCCTTGAGCTGGACTGATGATACCACTTCCACGGTGCTCAGATCTCAAACAGTGGCATCCTACCAGGGGCATGTTTTCCATTCATGCAACCATTAGAATAACTTTATCAGCCACATCTATTTTATGTGGGTTTCTGCTGTTAAATTCTGTGGTGAATGACATACATTATTTCAACAATTTCTATGTCAAACTGTTTAGGTCTACCTATATTAATAATAAGAATTTATTTGCAATATTTACCTGCAAAATCTGAACAGATGTAGAACATTCAATTTATTACTAAATGCATCATGATTTGATTATTTGTGAGCTGAAAGGCTCTTGGGCACATAAAAGTCTCTGAAAGAGTAGTGTACCCATCTCTCAAAGGGATCATTAAGTCTCCTGTTCTGAATACAGCTCAGAGCCATGAAAAGGAGGCACTCCAGGATTGGGATCTATATATCTGCACTTTGTTGTAGCAACACTCACAGTTTACGCCAGTATCTGAAACTGATCAGCCAGATGCATCTCCAGCTACAGTATAACCATATCATTTTTGTTAGAAGTAGTAAAAAACCAAACCTGGCTTGATCTTCTTCCTCATTCCACTCATGCAAACTTTTCTGGCTTGCTCTGCCTTGCATTTTGAGCAGGTTTTTCCCAGGTAGCATCATACAACTGGACTCTGTGCAGCCACAAAGTTCAAAATTCAGGTAGAATTGCTTCATCAATAACCACCATCAAATTTTCCTCGATTTTCCTTTCCAACTG
This sequence comes from Phainopepla nitens, assembly GCA_013400175.1. Classification (NCBI taxonomy): domain Eukaryota; kingdom Metazoa; phylum Chordata; class Aves; order Passeriformes; family Bombycillidae; genus Phainopepla; species Phainopepla nitens. The sequence continues at coordinate 703,580 of VXBQ01010699.1, forward strand.
CCCTGTCTCCCTTCCTGGAGATTTGAAATCATATTTACAGAAATCCTTAACTGTCCTTTCTGCCATTTACAAAATATGTGGAATGTGGGGAGTAAAGCTCCTTCCTGGAACACAGTAACACTTCTTTCAGCATGCCCCTTTACTGTTTTTGCAGTAACATTCACCCAGAGAGCATCAGAAGTTAAGTTACAAGAGCTCTGGAGAAGGAAATTATTAACATGCTAGCCCTAGAGAAGCGTAACAGGGTGGGTGGTGAAGTGAGGTTACCATGAAGTGTGCACAAAGATGATCACTCAATTCAAGCAGTTATATAAACCATAAAAGACCACCCTTGCCTTGAAAACAGCAGTGTGGTCTTTTCTGTTATTCAATGCAAGTCATGGGTGATGGAAGAACAAGAGAGTCTTACAGTCTTGTTACAGTCTTCTAATTGATCTGGACTTTGGTTAATCTAAATTAATGAAGTTATTCTTTGCTCATTACACATTATTACTGAAGTTTGGGAAATGGCAATTAGGAACAGAATACACGGCAGTAAATGGTAGCAACACAGATGAGTCAGCAAGGTGGCCCATGTTTCGGAAAAGACAAAAGGATCAGCAAAGGGCAAAAAAAGACTAAAATGTTTATTTCTATGGCTAATGGAGAATGAATATAAACAGTTTAGTTTTTCAGTCTCACCCTCAGATAGGCAGATGTGCTTCATTGCCTCCCTTATTAATACAGTGACTCCAAATGTGTATAAGTACAGATTTTTATTAGGTTAAATACCTAAGGATACGAGACTGGATCAAATATTGAATTCACCCTTAGAAAGATGAAAGATGAAAGATGAAAGAAAAGGATAAGAAATATCATTTAAAAAAACCTGAAACAGTTATATTAAACAGACTGTAAGCCATATAAAATAACAAGTATGAAAATACTTAAGTAAAACTGCCAAGTGTTAAAAGTCCAATCTCTTCAAGAACAGAGGCTAGCAAGTGCTTTAAGCAAAAACCTCAAGAAACTGATATATTACAGAGCAATTTGTTGATACTTCGAGAGAAGATTAAATGTGTATTAGACGATACTAGCGTGAAGGTTTACTGGTTTTTGTGAACACTCCTCCTCCACCACTGCTGCTATCAGTAAGTGTTTTGTAAATACACCTGAAAGATTTCCAAAGGTTCTGCCCACTCCTCCTGTTAGATTGCAGGGCTGGACAGACACAAGTCATTTCCAGCATTAATATGTTTTTGGCATTCACCTTACCCACAGTGATCCCCCTTTAATTTTTTAGCATTAATTATAAGCAAGGCATCATGACCTAACTTACAGGCAGGCATACGACAGAAGGGAAAATGGATACTTCCCATTGCCTGTAGTAGGACTAGGCCCAGAAATTTTAACACAATGAGGATGCAAATTTGACAAATAGGTACTAATGGCAACTCAAAAGCACATAAGCTAGATTTTCAAAATTCCTAAGAACTGACTTAAAGTCATCAATAAGAAATAGCATTTAGAAATCTTTGTTATATTCCCTTGGATTTTAACAGAAATGCGTTTGGTCCAGTCTTCCCACAGGACTTGTGAGAGGTTTGGATTTTGTTCTTTTTAATGAAGATGGATGCTCACATGGGTACAGGACTTTATAGCTTAAGAAATTTCCACAAATAAAAAATTGTCAACAAAAACAATGTCCTACTAAATATGCCTGGATTCACAGAACTGTTATGAGAATCATCAACCCCCAAACACAATAAAAATGGAAAGCTACAGCTCCTCAGTACTGTGAGTGTTTATCCCACAGTGTTTATCCCATTTCACTAAGAAAGGGTCTGTATTTGTTAAAGATGCAGCACAAATACCTCCCTGCTGAAGGAAGTCTGACATGTAAATAAATCCTTTCTCTTTGTACTGAGTGAAATTCAAGATACACTACAAGGATCCAAACACTCTGGGACAGATAGCTGTATTTCAGAAAGCAATGTTAGCTTTGCTTGCCTAGAGCTAGACCTGCTTACCTAGAAAAATTTGGATACAAACAGTTTTCCAGGCCTCTTAGGAGCGGTTATACTGAAAAGGGAAAGGAAAGAAGATTGAGTTTAGCTGAGCCACTATATTACCATTCATCATCGCTTGTTCATTCCTTCCAGTGTTCACAAAGTCTTAAGTGATTGCCCTAAGCATCTCCTAGCTCTCCATTCTGATATCCTGACTTACCACCACAGCCCTCTGCAGGGAACCCTCTTCACTTTGTCTCCACATACAATTCTGACCTGCATTAACTTGCAAAGGTGCAACATGGAAAGCAGGAAGTGAAAAAACTGGGTAAGAGAAGTTAATATTTTCTCTAAAGGAGAGGCACTAGGAAATGCCAAACTCTCTCCACAGCAACTAAGGAGAAATTATAATTGCAATTATTGGATGGTAACACTGATCAACCTGAAAATTGTAGCTAGGTTGAGATCCCAATGTGCCAATGCTCTTTATGCTCAGCTGCACGAATTCTAGCAACCACTGGTCCAGGGAGTTTATAGCCTAAATCAGATCGGTGTGGTAACACACAGCTTGTCTCAAAAGAGATTAAAAGTGTTAGGGATGAGTGAGGCACCCAGTGGGAAAAAGCTGGTCTGGGTGACTGACAGCAGGGCCTATTCTTTTTGTAGGTTCAGGTGTATAAAGGGTATTTGTAGTATTACAAAAAGAAAGGGATTGCTTTCAGCAAAGAGCAAAAGACTACGTATTGCAACATGTATGCGTTATTGTGCATCCTGCCTTTAAACTTGGGACAGTGATCAAAGCTCTCCCATACCTCACTATTTATACATAAAATAAAATAACTTGGTTTAAAAAAATATATCTCTGCAATTGAAATGGTGTATAAGGAATATAACATCTGTTATACTTCAGCATCAATTTACAATAATATGTGCTGGTTTTCTGGTTTTAAGCATCAAGTTTAATAAATATAATAACTTTAAAAACCTTCTGAAGACAAATAATCTAGATCAAAGAGAAATGCAGAACCAAGAAAACATACAAAAGAGAAAAAGAAAATATGGAATTTTCCTCTTAAGTTATTTTGTCATGTAATATTTTTTTTTGCTGTTTACATACACTGTCTTTTAATAGACATTATGAGTTTTCATCTTTTATATCATGACACATATCAAGGATTAACATAACTGGTTTTTATTTTTAAAAGTATTTGTGGTATGGTATAGTTTATGAAAACCCATCCACTGTGCACACAAATATAGATCTGATGCTCATATTTGAGCTTTGTTTCAACCTCTATGAAGCCATTCAAGAAACAGAGGGCAAACGTGAAAGTTCCTTGGTCATTGGCCTGGTACAGAAGCTGCTCAGGTTTCTAAACTCCAGGTATGGTTTTTAATTGGATGCTTACTGGGGCGGTGTAAATAAACAGTTGTCTTAAGTTAAAAAATTACATGTAAGTGCAGAAGTAGATAAAATGCTGGTGTTTGCCAGCACCTCCAGAAAATAAAAAGATTATGACTTCATTTCATGTTACATAGGAGATCAAAATTTTCCTCCAAGTTTCTCTAGTATTTTACCCCACCTCATAAGGCTTAGGCATTTGAGTTGCTCTGATACAATCTTTACCTGAAAGGAGAATAATAGAGGTGCCTTTTTTAATCTTGCAAAGAAAGTACAAAAATCTTGAGCTGTGGTCCCAATTACTGTTATGGACTTTAGTAAAGAAAAGAGAAGTTGTGGGTATGTCAGCTGTCAAAATTGTTTGTTAAATGCAAGTGGCCAGATGGTTTATTATCATCCATGCTTAGTATTGATCTCAAAATGTAGTCCCAAACTGTGAGAAATGTATTGAATTTTTTGCTTGACTTCTTCTCTTTCTCCGATTTCATTTAAACTAAATGTCAACCATATAAACTTTTTTCCCTTCTGGCCTGTCATAATTTTGCTCATTTTTTTTCAGATGATTTCTAAAAAGATTTGCAATACCAAACACAGGAGCAATATTTTAATATTGTATTACAAGTATCTTCAACTTGGTATTGCCAAGACATAGCCAGAGTCTGCAATGTGTGCTGAGAGAAATGCAGTCTCTTTGCCCTGTTGTGGCAGCACCAACAAGGAAGTAGCAAAGAAAACCTCTTCCATAGTCAACTCTTTATCTCTTACCTAAGATATCTCTCATATGTGCAGTTGTTTGGTGGGTAGTGTGCGTGGCTACATCCTCGATTTATGCCAAGCATCTGAATATCATCCTATTTAATTTATTGTAGATCACACTTCTAGAAGGAACAGGGTGAGAAGTTAATGAAAAATCTTGAATTTCTCTTCTATCTCACTAACAGAAGGCTATGAGAGAAAGCAATAACAGAAAGTGCTTTCAGGTCTGTTTTTCTTCCATCAAAATGTTAAATTATACAGGTCTCTTGAAATAAGGTTTAGGACCACGTATGAAAGAAAGAAGACTACACTGCTAGGGGATTACAACAGTAAGATGTTTTCTGCCTTCAATCCCAAGCTTACACTGTTTCAGCTCTCAATTTTAAAATATAATAGCCATTTGAAAAGCCTTCTGGTTTCCTCTTTGAAGGGGGAAGAGCAACAAAGCTGTTATTTGAGATAACAATCCCAAGCAGTACCTCCAAAAAGTCATGTGCACTCCCACTATTTAGAAAATCTCTGCAGGGTGTCAGATGTTATGAGTATTTGTACCCCATCTCCAAGCTAGCACACGAATCATTGTATCCTAACAATTGCCAGGCTTCTTTGCCCAAATCTGGACAAAAACTAGGAACAAAGAGACCCTTTCTCTCCCCTTCCAGGTGACCGGGCTGTGGTGACCGCTTCTTGCTCAGGCTGAGCAGCACTGATCCTGACTGTAAAGCCTAAAGATATGCATCCTGCACACAGGCACATCTTTAGGCCTTACAGGCAGGATCAATAAATAATTTTCAACAGAATAATTTTCTATCTAATCTTGTTTGAATACTTGTTGTATAATATTAAACAGTTATAATTGACAGCTGTGTTGGATTGTGTTATACAAATGCCTATTTAGTTAGAAGAGGAGATCAATAAATAAATTGATGACTTTGTTTTCCTCATAAGAAATGGATATTTTTAAGTGATTTAAACTGCTTATGAAAAAAATGATGCAACACAGCATTGAAAAATGCCTTCAAGACCACAATCAAGGTAAGAGGCTCTGCAAACTGGTTATTAAAAGTCATTAATAAAAAAAACAAGCTACTTTGTAAAGTTAAAGCACATTATTTCTGTACCGAGGTCCTTTATTTCAACTAGATGTGTTAAATCTTAGAATTGTCCAAATAAACTTTATTCAAGTTTCTGTTAGCCACCCCAAACATTAATTTTAGAAAATATTTGTTATGGAGTTATTTAGTGATCATTTATCTTAATTGGAATAGAGATGGGGCACTGTAAATTAGCTGTTTTAATATATTGGGTGTCCTGTGGTACTTCTGACCTGTGTTTCATTATTATTTGTTAACATACACAATCTCAATTCTTTTTTGTAGATGCACCTTTTACTGTAAATACTTTCTTTATTTATTGTGATTAACTTTTCTCCCTTGTAACTAAGGGGTTGCCTCAGCTATACTGTTCCTTGTGCTTTGGATATTAATTTTGCACACAGCTGGAAATAAGTGCTTTTGGGAATATTTAAATAAAAAGGTATTAAATCTAAGACCAAAGTTTAAGACATTGCAATATTAAGTCCAATATTAAGAATTAGAAAAAGGAAATGAGGTCCTATTTCGGTCCCATCAAAGAAGTGCAATTGATTTATATTTTCAGGGCTAAAGATTAAAGTGAAATGGCACTATGACCAGATTCAAACTGTCTACTTAGTAGACTGGGCTTTGAAATAGCTGCTGCATCAGCAGGGCTGCTCTAAACAACAGGGAGGCTGGGAGCAATAGATGAGCAGTACAAGCTCAAAAACTGAATATTGTGGATGCAGGCAGATTGGACTTCCCGTTTAGGTGAAGTAAAGCACAGTGACAAATGTGGTGGAGTCCTAGTGGGAGACACAGCTCTATCACAAAAGCCTGACAAAGACCTGCAAGTAGAACCATATGTCATAGTCAAGATGGACAAAACACTGTTTGGAGTGCTAAACTTTCTATGTGCAGCATCATGTAGTCTTCTGACTCCTTCCCTCCTAGAGGATTGAAGTTTCCTTTAAGTCAGAAGGGAAATCCAAACATTCCCTGGAGTTGTAAGCAAAGCCTCAAGCAGCAACATACAATCTTCTTGTTCCTTCTTCTTTCAGTACAACCAGCTAACTCTTTTCTGTTCCTCACTTGGCTGCCTAAACCTGTCTGTCCCCTGTATAGCAGCTTACCTGTTCTATCCCTCACTCAGCCACCTGACCCTTCCTCCTCACAGCACAGCAGGCAGACTCCAACTGACTCTGGGGCCAGCTAACCCCCTCTTTTATAAAACTATTCCTCCTTATTGGTTACAGCTGTGGCTTGCTAAGGGTAAGACTGCTTCTACTCCTTTATAATTAGCATAGCTGCCCACAAGGGAGTGTTCCTTATCTTGATAAACTGACAGTGTTTTTTCGGAGATGATAAAAGTGTTACTATTTTGATATTTTAAACCATCTCTGGTCATACAGATGATTGCCTCTTTGCAGCAGGAGAGCCAAGAAACTTTATTCAACTTGGTCCAGCACTTATGCTCACGCTTAACACCATTGATAGCTGCAGGATTATGCACAACATCTCACCTCAGCTTTACTCAGGACTGTCTCATAAAGTAATGTATTGATGCATCCCAAATCTATAGAAAAGTTTAGGATGGAAAAAAGCAAGGAGTAGGTTATGCATTCATTATATCTTCCATACAAGGCACAGAAATGTTATTACTTCAGTTGCCTGAGATACCTTATCTTGAAGATCTGAAACTATTTGGTTTCCTTCATACCACTGTACCACTCATGCCATTCCAGAAGAAATCAGATTAACTTCTGCTGCAGGACCCCAGATGATCCCCAGCCCACATGGGTCCTCAGGGTATTGGCACAGCACCTGCAAGGGTGAGTGAGAAGGATGTATGACTAATTCTCCCTTTCCGCTGCTGGAAATATTTTCTCTCAGCAGCATGTACAAAAACTGGAAACAAGTCCAAAAGAAGTGGACTACACCAACAAAGAGAGGACACACAGCAACAGCTGAGTGATTATATAGGGCAAAAGAGTATGGTAGCCCACTGACTGCAATATGCTGTACTAAATTTAGATCATATATCGTACACACAGGTAGGTGGTATGTACTGCAGTCAGCTACCTTGGGCTTGTTTGCTGTCTTATTGATTAGGTGCTCAGGTATGAGCTGTTGTAAATTCTTTTACTTCTCAGTGCATACTGTCAAATATGCTGCCTAGGGAGCTCACAGCTACAGTTCAGTTAAAAAAAAAAAAAAGTATTTTGAATTGTTTCTTTACTCAGTGTTCATTTATTCAGTTCTTCTTTTCCACTGCCTACTGCTTTTGGAGCATATTCATGAGCAGAGCAATACACACTTAAATTGTTATTGCTGCAGTGTTACAAGAGCTGTGTCTATCAGCTGAAGTGAATCACTAACAATACCTCATGATTTAAGTTACAGATATTTTTCATACAATTAAAAAATGTACATGGCATAAATACATGACTGACCAGATTTACATGCTCTCATTCATGCTGGGGAAAAAACCCACAAAAGTATCATCATTTATGTATGCATTCAATACTTTGCATGACAGGCTTTCCAAATGTTATGAGCATAAAGCAATAATCACTCCAGGGCAAGATTAGTTTGGATTTTTTTCCCAGCATGTTCATAACAATAACAACAATAACAAAACGAACACTGATAAATAACTGAATGGCAGAGAGAATTTTAAACACTTATGAGAGTGGCCTCCAATATTTTTTTTTAAATTTTACTACTTTTCAATTACTGCTATTAAATTTTGGATGTTTTTGTTATCCCTCCATGTTTTCAGAGCACTTGGGGTGCACTCAGCATATATTTCATTATAAGAAAATATAATACAACTGGCAGTGTTGGTACAACTTGTTATGAGACTATTCTTTCCACTATTAGATACTCTTGATTTTGCCAAATTCTCACCCTGTCACTTCAAGCTGAGTTATTGTACTTTTTAAGAAATACTTCAGACAAAACTATTCAACTGTTTCTGAGAATAACATTATAAGAACAACTTTTTATTTGGCTAATTTTAAGTAAAATCAAGTAAAATTTGATAACTGTTGTGTTCCAGTTCTAGAGGCTTTTCATCAAGAGCTTCATATTTTGTGAAGAAACATTATTTGTTTCCTATTTCTTTTGGTGTTCATAAGCAGGAAATCCTAAATAAATTATAAGCATTGGAAAAATTTCTGTACTGAAAAATGTAGATTTTCCTATATCTACACACTTACAATGCATAGTGTACAGTCTAAATTGACTGTAGCATCTGCAGCTGATAAGAAATAGGCAGTTCTGACAGCTGTAAACTGAAATGGGTCAGGAAGACAAGCCAACAGCCTGGCAATAATTCTGTATTGCAGGAAGGAGAGATAATGCTGCTGTGAAGGTGGGAAGGGAGGGAGGATACATGGAACCACAGAGGATGAGAGAGTCAGTTTTAAGAAGAACCAGAGAACAGACAGAAATGAGGAGTCTACAAGAATGAGAGTGACATTGGACCTTGCATCCCCTTGCACAGGTGTAACCACCTGTGCCACTGGCCAAGGCAGAGATAATGTGGGAAAAGTATCAGCTATGCATGTAATTACAAAGCATTTGACAACACATGCACCAACGCCTGTCAGCCAAATTTAATTCTGCCATTTCCCATCTTACACATTCCTAACTAGCAGAACACATCATTTGACTAATATAACTTTCATTCATAATTCTAAAAAAAAAATTGGTATGTATTATATATAGCAACATCTTGTTGTCCATTGAAGAATAGTAAAGGAGCTTATTGATTAGTTTAAAACAGAATTTTCAGGAAAATTTTTAGGACTGTGTGTCTTTGGCAATAGAGAAGACTTTATTAGTTTTATCAATAAAGCTGCATGAGGTACCAAGTTAGATTTAGCAGTAATATAGAGGCAGACCACATAATAAGAAATCTTTTTCTGAAATAAAACAGCTGGATCTACACTACATAAAGAGTGGAGTACGAAAGATGTGTAGCAGCATTATACACACAGAAGGGCCAGGTTTCCAAATGGATAAAGCTTCTATTTCTCTCTATTTTAGCAGAAGACCCTAGCAGCACAGCAAGCAGCCTTTCATGGCTTACAGCTGTGCACTTTAATGCCACCTAGTTCTGTTCTTCTGCACAACTCTCAAATTTATAGACTGTGCATCTGGCAGAAGTAAGCTAAACATTGGTTTGCAAGAGTCCTGAAATTTCTCTAAATTACAAGTGCAGCAAATCAACACAAATCTGGCAGAGACACCCTGCAGTGTTTTTATATCAAGCTGTACTGTATCCCACTTCAGTCATGACAAATGCTGCGTCCAGGAAGACCCTCTGCTAATACATTTCTCACCACTAAAGTTAAAATGAATTCTCATTGTCTGGCCAAGGAGTAGACAATTAGTACATCCTCCATTGGTTAGGCCAACAATTTTCTAACAGCTCTGCATGACTTTGCTTTGGTAGGCCATTATATGGAGCAGTTTAACTAGAGAAATAGGGAATGCAGTAGGTTTCCATGTCATAAATTAAAAAACAAGAAATCCAAAATATAGAAAAATTAAAAGAAAAAACAGTTGGAACAGAAACTGCCACAAATGCAATCTACAAATATTACAATCTTACTGGGCAAGGTGAAGAGATAAGGGGAATGAGAGAATTGTAAAGCTGAAGCTCAGTGGTAAAACCAAGAAAATAATGTGCTGGGAAGCTTGGCAATGAGGTTATTTGCATATTAACAACTCTAAAGTTTCCAAACAAAATATAATTTAGAATGATCAAATTTCCTGAGGGATTGATGAGAGATGTTCCTGAAGAAGGGAAATCAGACACCTTCAAGGAGACCTTGCTAGGACCTTGTTATGTCTTCCTGGCTCTTGGATTATACCAGTAAAGTATAGTTCCTCTGGCTCCTCTGGCTTGTTTTGCAAATAATAAAATGAAAACTTCTTTTCAGAAAATAATAAAATATCCTATATGATTGTATTAGAGGTGTAGTTCTTATATTTACAGTATTGTGCTTTGGTAGAACCTGTTTTCCTCAAAGAGTTTTAGACAAAGTTAAATATTTGTTTTCTATGGGCTTTTGTCTGGCAACTGAAGGCAATATTTGTCTTCATGTTTAAATGTGAAAATTAGGCCTAAAACCACATCTGCACAGGAAGCATTATTTAGTTACTGAGTAGTGAGTGTTATTAATATGCCTTCGCAAACCCTGAAGCATGCTGTGACTCTTTTTCACTTCTGAAAGGATAGGAGGGATGTGACTGGAAAGGTAGATTAAAAGTGTGTATTGTTTAGCCCAGTTATAATGAGCTATCTTTTTTTTTTTCTTTTTTTCTCTCTGGATGGCAGATTTATTATTTTAGTGATGTTCTAAAGCAATTGCACTTACTTCTTATATTCTTCTATTGCCCTATTTCCTTTCTCACCTTTCCTACTATTTTCAGCATTTTTCTCCTTTTCTTTACAGATTACATCACAAATCTACAGTCTACCTTCAACAACTTCAATTTAACCACAGGTCAGACAGAAGATTATTGACTTTTCTGCTGTATCACAATACAAGATGTCCACTCTAATAAGTCTAGAAACCTTGTGTCAGGTGATGGTTCCTGCCTCTAGTGATTTTATGGAACTTCTTCCTGTGGTCATTTCAATGTAGCAAAAAAAGGAGTTCTCTCTGATCTACTGGTGTCTCTGCTTAAAGACGGTCTGTCAGTCAGCTTGTGTTTTGCACTTTTTGTAATTGCTTTGTGTAAGTCTCAGGCTCTGATTTTGAAAAGTTAAAATCTATAGGTGTAGAAAAGTCTGTAAAAATTTTCATGGAAGAGGAAAAAGCTCCCAAGAAAGTATTGTGGAGGATAACCTCCATTCTGTCAGGAATAGTTTCTTAAAGGTGAGAGAAGTCATTATGGAATTTATGCTTTTTTTTTCTTCTTGGAGGCAATAGGCAATATAGTACTTCAATCTGCAGTACTCAGTAACATACCAAGAAAGAAGAGTAATCCTAAAGCCAGACATAGTAGATATCACTACACAAAAAAATCTGTCTGAAAAACTTCTCTCAGCTTCGCTTTTAGATTTTCAAAGGCTAAGGAAGATTTGTTTCTGTCGTGAATGAGTGTTTTAAGATCTCTTAAAGAATCACCAGGAAAGGTATCGGTAAAAACAGGTCTAATATAAAAGCAACAGCACAAGAAAGTTCATTGGCAAGGTTTACTCCACTACTTACTAGATGGCTGAGGCACACTGAGGACAAGCAAAAAGAAATCCAGAGTCAATCCATCCAAACAGAAATAAAGGCACAAAAGCACTTAACTTCAATTTAACAGCACCTTAATTTATCAGCATATAATTTACTCAAATTATAATTTATAACTTGGGTTTGACAATTTAGCAAATGATTCATATAGGATTTACAATACCACAAGGGTTACTTACTTGCAGGCCTAACCTACTTATGAGTCTGAAGTAATTAAGAATCTAGGAGAGCAGCATTCCTAGTACATTCCCCATAGCATTATGCACACTTGCAAGGTACCTGAGAAGTTCCCCTCAAAGGTAGCAAAATGCTCATTTCAGACATCTTTGCAACTTCTCAGCCAGCAAAGTGTAGAGCCTTGAGGAAGGGGGGTATCAGACCAGGATTTGTGGTTTGACAGTCTCCAAATACAGCAAACCTGAGAGCTGCTGGCTTTGAGGGGCCCCACTCAGAGGGGCTTTGCTGTTTACTCCCACTGCCCTCCAGGAGAGCTCAAAGGGTTTCACTCTGGAGCCCTGTTTGTAGGATCACAAGAGGCTGGGCTTTAGTCATAACAACACTTAATCCTGGACACACTTCAGGCCAGAAACTTCTTTTGAAAGTTTGAGAACAAAAACATTATCCAGCTTGGGTTGTTATTCAGGCAAAAAAAAGTCCCCAAGGCTTTTCAATAAAAAAAAAAAAAAAAAAAAGCAGCTTGTTAGACAGCACCAGCTCCTGGGAACAGGCAGTATTTCTGATAAGCTCAAGAGGAGCTTGGCCCAGGTGCTGTTCATCAAGGCTGAGGCCTAATGAGCATTTCTGAGGTCACAGTGCAGCTTGGGGTGCAGTTTTGTTTCTTTCTTTCTTTACTTCTGAACAAAAATTGAAAGACTTTCACTAGATTTGATGCTTGATAATATTAAGATGTCTTTTTCCCTTGTTTATAAGAAAACATGAATATTTTGTATTATAAACTGAAATTCTGCTTTCAATATTACTGTATAGCTAATTTCCTCACATAATCAAATTCGTAAGTGTGGGTTATGAGTTTTGGGTTTTAGCTTTTTATACTGGTTTTAAATGAGTCAAACTTGGTGATAAATTCTTGTTAAAGTATCAGGACGTCTCAGGAATCATACATACTGATAATCATAGTTGTAACTGCATTCCAAACAGCTTTTTCATTTTCTTCTCTCTTCAGGATTCTGAAAATCTTCACTTCTCAAGGGGTGAAGAGAAGGTTTCAATCAATCAATCAATCAATCAATCAATCAATCAATCAATCAATCCCTTATGCAAGGTATGACTTGGGAATAAATAACTTTATTTGCCCCTAGTATAATACAGATGCTCAGAAATCACTTCTGATTACCTCATTGTAATCAGGCCAAATAAAAACTTGCTTGGTATTTTGAATGAGTGATGTCATTCAAAATAAAACAGTGCTGAAATCAATGCACTAACTGCCAAAGCTATAAGAGCAGAAATGTGGTAAACTGTGTTCTTTAATGTGGTTTCCCCAGCTGGATCAACATGTTTGGATAAAACATTCTTCAATAAGCTAGTGTTTCATAGCGTACTTCGTGGTATGTACCAGGTTCAGGCAAACAGGTTGATTTAATACAGCTTTCATTCCACCGAGGAATGTGGACTATGTTTAAGAAAAGAACTTCAAATTGACCTTTAAGATCCCAGTGTTTCTGAGGTGAGTGAAAGAATGTCAGTGCTAAAACTATATATGATAACAGAAAGCTTCAAAAGTCACTTTTTGGGGAGTCCTCTGAGGTAAAAGGGTTTTAGTTACCAATCACCAATCACCAAAACCTCCTGCTTAGCTCCTTACACAGTACTGACTGTACTTGTAAGATTCCCTTAGAAAAAGAATCAGTGAAACCTGAGCACCTTTTAATCATCTTACACATTTACCACATGCAAAAACTTATCATTTTAAGTAATTTTAAGTATTGAAAATCTAACCTCAATTAACCCCTAATTTGAGACAAAACATGAATTACAATCTAAAAAGAAAATGATCATAATATCCCAATTTAAAGAAAAAAAATCGAAACTCATCTGTACTTCCCTCACAATAGCATCTTACTGTGGCCTTGGCAGGCAGTAGAAATGTGCTTACACTTTATTAAGAAATACTTGTCATAAAGAGTTCAACAGATACTTTGTTCTAACTGCCCATTTTAGAGGGCATATTGCCACAAGTTTGTCTGGGCTAGATAGATAACTAAAGCTTGATGAAGTAATTATGAAAGCTTTTTTTCCACAGGTGAAGCACCTCAGAAGTCCATAAGTGTCTAGATTTTACGTAATCCAGTATTGCACTAATGATCCTGTTATAAACTCAGTCTGCAAAACTAATAAAGTGCAGGAGGCAGGCAATCCTTGCATGTTGATTAACCAGCAACTCCTCAAAAACTGTTTCTCAATTCTTTGGTAGTAAAATGGAAATAATTAAATGTGAGATGTGTAGATGATGAAACAATGAATTCAGCAAGGAGCCAGAGAAGCCCCTGTCTGCATCTCCTGGGTAATTACCTGTGCTGCAACAAAGTATTGCAAGAGCTTTCTCTGCCAGAAGGGATGTATTTCATGTTGCTGAACCACCAAGAGTGTTTTCAGCTGGGACAAACTCACAGGAGAAGCATGTAGAAAGATGGAAATACTGAAAGATCTGTTTATCTGCTACTGCAAGTACAGTGTGAACAAAGAACCCCTAAAGGATTTTGCCTTCTGAAAATGTACAAAAAATGATTCTTTTTAGACCAAATTCATGCAGTCTATGTCAGCATAGCTCTTCCAAGTCTACAGGTGTTTATTAAGTTATATAAATAAAGTGTCAGCTCATTTAAAGGGACAGTGCTTTCTATCTCTTTCAATTGCTTCCTCAAAGATAGTACCATCATCCACCTCTACCCAGACTTTAAGTCAGCTCTCAGGCTTACTGTATTGCTGTACAGCATTTAAAAATAACAACAAAACCCCACAGACAATTAGGTTAAGATATTGCCCTGCTTGCTGTGGGAAGCTCAATATATCCTGGACATTGATTTACGCAGAGTCTGTAGGAGGACATAGAGACAGAGTTAGGAAGCATGTGAGAAGTGTGATTTACTTTGAGGACTGGCTTTATAAAGAGAGGCTGAGAATAGAAAGAAGAAACTTCAGAAGGAAAACTGTCAAAAAAGCAGGCAAAGCAGTAGACGCTATGAGAGCATTACACAATGCTCATGGGAAGCCAACAAGCAACACTTGAGGAGGTTTAGCAAGCATGGTGCTGTGTGAGGCATCTAAGTGAGATGTTCAGAAGTGAGGTTTTATTTTGGCCATTTTGTTCAAAGTGGAATTCAGCTTCTGAGAGAGCCTTGGCTGAGGTTTCTGAGATGTGCAGGTGTGAGAACTGAGTCTGTATTTATAGGATGTAGACTTTACCAATATTCCAGCATAGATTTTCAATTGAAAATATTCAATATATTTTAGGAATACCCTATGTTCTGGAGAACTGCTTTGAAACAGAAATAAAACAGAACTAAATTAAAATCATAGCTCTCCATTGTTTTGGGAATGAAGGGTTATTTTCTGCCAAATGTCTCTGAAAACCAAACCTTGATGTTTACTTTTTTTCTGTTCTCAAAACAAAGTGAGTTGCCACAATACATTATGTGGAGCTGTAAGTCATCTCCACAAGCCCAATTATTTATAACTATTTTTATTTTCCGTTTCAAATACAAAGTCCTTGAATGGAAGACAATGATCTATTACATAAATATTTTGGTGAGTAGAATGAGCAGTGGTAAATATATGGGAGCCATTGTGACAAGGATAACATACCATAAATCCATTTTAAATGAATATAGATGAATAGCACCTATTCTCTTGTGCTGTGGAAACTTTGTTCAGCCAGCTCAGAAAACTGGTCATAATTCAAAAATATTTAAGGTTTTTGTTTAAAAATTTATAAGTGCCTTCATGTCAACTATTCCCAAGGCCCTTGACCTTAGGAGACTAGATACAGGCACTCAAAAATAGCTAGCACAATTATTATTTGAGAAGACATTAGAAAAAAGTGATGTGACAGAAGTGATGTGCTGTTAATGAGACTCATGAGCCACCTCATTGTTTCCTGACATTGTCTTGGCTACTAACAAAGAGCTTCTGCACATTCCCCACAGCCCACTGCAGCACTGGGGAGCAGCTGTGGATGCATGGTAAGCAATGCTAGGACTGAGTCATTCAGTGTCACCCTGTCCTGGTTTTGCCTGGTTCATTTTCTCGCAGTTGCTGTGAGGGCAGGAGAGCCTGGAGCCATGTGTGTGCATCCAGGTTTATTATTCTGTATCAGGCACATCACCACTAGGAGCCGTGGCTTTGGGTGGAAGAAAAATGGACACAACACAGAATCACAGCCATTTTGTTCCTTTTTCCAAGGCATCCAAATGGTGAAAAGAGCTGGTAGGGCGTCAGGGATGGGGTGAGGGGTGGTCAGTACGGTGCAGGCCATGCACCAGTGCATGCACCAGTGTGATGCAGGCCATGCACCAGGCAGAGTACGCCATCTCAGAGGGTTTTTCCATCATTGTCTCAGGTTCAGGGCAAAAAGCACTGTCTGCAGTGACAACCACCATTTTCTCCTTCGTCTCAGGAAGACATGTTGCTGGCCATGGTAATATCAGGACAGTCAGACTTCCATGAGCATTTTTGATATATTATCACCCCCTTTCATACACTTGTTATTAGTACTGTTGCTGTTATTACTTGTTTTCCTTATATTATTGCTGGTAAATTTTTTTCTCAACCCATAATCTCTGCCATAATCTCACCCTTTCTCCCTTGAGAGGGTAGGGGGATAGGGAACTGGTTGCTTGGAGCTTAATTTCCAGCTGGTTTTAAACCACAACACACCCGTGGAAGAAAAAAAACAGTTGTTGCAGTTTATTTTGCCAGGAAATGGAGGCTTTTGTGGTAGAGGAAGGACCATAATTTCAGAGGAGTCATATGTCACTGGAGCAATCCTAGGTAGGGATCCAGTCTAGGCGTTTAGACTGGCTGCAACATAGGTCATAGAAACCTCCTCATGGATAGCTACTGTCCTGCAGCAGAAGAGCTGGGTCATGCTCAGATGAAGGCTGGGGTTTGTTTACTTCTGGTCCTATGTCAATCTGGAAAATCCTGTCAAGAGCTGAAGAACAAGTCTGGATGCAGGCATACCCAGGACATAGGTCAAATCCCACTGTCATGCAAGAGGCAGAGGGCTCCTGGGAAGGGCACCCTGACTGCACTGGAGAGGACAACAGGTGCACACAGGACCTGGCCCATCTATCCTGGGGTGTAATTCAGTGTGGCAAAGAGGTGGTTTGTTTGAGGAGAATACTATAAACTGATTTGGTCTTGGAAGGCTGATTTTAAAAACGGTCCCCTAGGAACACCAGTATGGACAGCCTGTCTTAAACCTGGACTTCAGATAAGATGCTTGGGAAAACTATGAAGCAGCCAGCCAAACACATATGGCATACAACCGAGAGGCTAGTCCCTTTCTTCAGGTACAAATAAATGTATATATGCTGGAAATAGAAGGCATGCAGCGTAGTGGAGCTCTTGATCTGCTAAAAGAGTATATGAATAAACTTATGACACTTCATGCAGCCAGGTATTATCCACCCCTCATTTCTGTGAGGTTTACTGCTTATTTTTAGTCCAGCCAATGTCCATCTACAAGATTTTATGATAATTTCCACACAGTCTGAAATTGACAATTCAGCCTGATATATATCACATCAAACTCTTGTGGATCATTTCTGCCTTCATTCTCTCCCAAAGTCATCTCTTATATTCAGAAATGAGAAAGATTGCTTATGCAGAACTCTTCTGGGCACTGTCCTGAAGATTTTAAAGGCTATTTTTTAGAACAAGCTGCATGTCACGTTGCAAATGCTGATATTGAAGAGCCAGCACTTGGTGCCTCCTATTACCTCTGTGCTTATTCCCAAGACTTTTACTTCCATTAACAATATGATGCCTTCGAAAATTGAGTGCACTCTTGTCAAGTTCATTCCCACCTGAAGCCCTTGCAAGCTACATTTAAGTGCTGCTGACAAGGTGTTCTGTCACTGCCCCCCAGCTTTAGGCTGCCCTCTATAATGAGGAAATAGTTCTTTAAAATCACCATAATGGTGTAATCTGGAGTCCTCAGCTCTTCTGGTAGTGGGGCCAGCTTTAAAAGCCATAGATGTCTTGCTGCTGTAGCCTCTGCAGCTCTGCTAATAAAAGGGTGTATGTACCTCCGAGTCTAACTTTGTCTCAGCTGTACCTCTGAGCAGTGCTGGAGTTTAACCAGTGTTAATAAAAGCAAGACAAATGGATAAATAAAAAGGTATTTGGCATCGTCACATATGTGTAGGACACACAGAAAGAGAGAAGGGTAACTCCCATCTTGATCTAAGTACAGTTCACAACAGTGGACTGAATGCTGCTTGATGAGCTCTGCTCACATGTGCATTAGCAATGTAACACTGGAAAAATGGTTCACGCTTGCCCACAGGGAAGGGACTGGTAAACTGCACAGGCTGTGTTCAGGTCTCACTTCTGGAACTGCAGAAACATCGCATGAGGACATCCCTCCACATCCCATTACACATTTGCCACACCTATGACTTCCCATCACAGTTAAAGGGGAAATGTGTACAAAAAGTAATACAAAGCAAAATGAGCAGTCATTCCAAATCAGCTGTCACTTTTCCTCACAGTTTTGAGGAATCTGTTCATTACTGGCCATACTGAAAGCAAGCAAATACTTTAATAGACAAAAATGTGATACAGTGAAAAATTTTAGTCCTAAGCATTTGTGTAAATTGGGGAAAGAAAAGATTAGTAGCTTTTTTCCACTTCTAATTTTTAAGCCTATGACTTCTTATTTCTGATTAAGACTTACTAAACCCAAGAATGCTATTTTCATTTCCTCTTCTTATCCTCCACTGAAAAGAGGTAAATGTAATTTGGGTTGCAAATGTAGGTGTTAGGAAAGGGTGTGTATTAACACATACAAGCTAGGAAACTTGCAGTGAGAATAACTCCAAAAAAGACAAACAAAAGGGTAAAAATCACTTTGGGGTAAAAATCACTCATAGCACCTTTTGCGTTTGAATTACCATAAATGCCTAATTTTATTAGTTTTTAAGAATACCTTTTAAATCTTCTAACAACTAGGTGACTTCTGCTGCCTGAGATGCTAAGTAAACTGCAAATAAACTTAAAGACTTTGTTTTCAAACATCCTGTTTGTCTCTTTTGAGAGCCTCTTCATCTCCAGCTGCAGGTACTTCAAAGAGAAACAAGCATTGAGAAATAGGCTGCAGCTGAAATCAGGAATACTTCTTGTAGTTTACATCCTGAACAAAGCATGATTTGGGGTTACAAGCACTTCAAATGTCTTTCTAGTGAAGGCTAATTAATTATTGCATTAAAACAAACAATCTACTTAAATCTGATGAGTCCCTGTTTTATGCATTTTAAGCTCCTGTTAAGTATTTTAGTATATAACTATGACTAGTTAATTACCCTGTTATCTCTTTGACCAATGCCTTTCCCTTTTATCTTCTAAAAACACCACCCTGAATCTCTATTTGCTTTCATAGAGGTCATTAATGTCTGTCACACCAAAAAAAGTTCAGGCTTATGTCACACTCCTTGATGGAAAAAGAAATATTCTTGTTTTCAGTATGCTATTTCCTTATTTCTTAAAACACAACTTCAATATAGGAAATTAAAGGCCTAGG
This sequence comes from Phainopepla nitens, assembly GCA_013400175.1. Taxonomy (NCBI): domain Eukaryota; kingdom Metazoa; phylum Chordata; class Aves; order Passeriformes; family Bombycillidae; genus Phainopepla; species Phainopepla nitens. The sequence continues at coordinate 722,827 of VXBQ01010699.1, forward strand.
TGTTGCTTTGTTTTTATCCTAGACACTAATTTCTTTATTCTCTAGTGAGATGGTCTACATTTCTACTCCTAGGAGGAGGGAGTGAATGGTAATCATTTAAAATGAGATTGCATTCTCAAGTGATCCTGAACAAAGAGAAGAATTTTTTTTTTATTCCTGTTAGAAGTGGGACAGTGTTGAAATATGTTATACAATTAGGATTCTTTTTATTTTTTAGATCAATTTGTGCTGGAAATGCTGGCTATTCTGAAAGCATTGCACAATATAAACAAAGAGAAATTTTCCAAGGAATAACTCCGAGATTTCAATTTTTATAATTAAGATAATTAAAATAATTACTATTGTTCCTGACATAGTAGGCATTAAAAATGCTTTCTGCTTTTAAGTGAAATGTTATGACATGACTTACTGTCATCTATGAATAGATAAAATAGTTATATAAGTCACTCTAATAGTTCTTTAATATGTTGGAAGTATTTAATTGCAGTGCTGTTATTTGCCACCAATGCATTTGGAAAGCCTCATCTGAGTGTTTCTAGTGATCAACATTGGAAGTGAAAAACAACTGAGAGTTAAAAATGAATAAAGTGATGTTTATAGCTGGAACAATTATTGTAATAGGTTTAAATTCTATTAGTTTTTAATTTTTCTTTTTAGTCTGGAAAATTACTGACTAATAAAATCAGAAGTTTTATTCCCCCTCTGTGCTTTGAAAGGACAAGGTAAAAAATGAAGGTCCAAAGGAATGTTTTGTTTGCAGGTGCAAGGTCTTAACTATCTATAAGTGAAGACAGTGGGAGACTGTAAGTAGAAATGACCACTCTGCAAATAATATATGCTGGCTTTCATGTGCAGACCTTAAGGCTATCATGGTTGAAGACTGCAGGCAGAAAAAGAAGAGAACTAGCATGGCGGCACTGCTGAAACTCCTGTCTTCTAGACATTTTCTCCTTGGAGTTATGCCGGAATAACAGCCAGGCGCTTGGGCTCAATGTACAGTGCATGAAAATATTAAAAAGAGCTGATGAATTTTCCAGCCCCTAGTGGTATGACCAGCTGCAATTAATCAATAGAGCAAAAGAGAGAATGAAGTATTTTGAATCCCACACTTTTCTAGGGATTCTTTGATTTTCTTCAGTTTTATCGGTTTCCACCAGAATCCATAATCTACCGGGTTTTACTGAATATTGGCATTTTTGGTTTTACTCTGTATTATTCTCAGCCTAGTGGAAGCAGGGCTGTGATAGACACTGCTCCTTCCAGACTTTGTCTGGGATGTGGTTTGAGTTACAGTGTGCACATCTGTGTTCTGCCCATCCACCGTTAGGTATCTAGGAGCGCGTGTTCACTGGGCATCAGGTAGCTGAGATGATTAATTTTGACCAGGATGCAACAGAGTTACCATGGTCCCAAGAATAACAAGTTACTTGCAAAATCACAGAACAATAGAATGGTTTGGGTTGGGAGAAATATTAAAGATGACTCAGTTCCAACTCACTTGCCATGGTAAGGGTCAACTTCTACCTAGACCAGGTTGCTTAAAGCCCCATCCAGCCTGCCTGTGAACACTTGCAGGGATAGAGGAGCCTCTCTGGACAGCCTGTTCCAGTGCCTCACCACCATCACAATAAAGTATTTGCTCCTAATATCTCATCTCCTGCCATCTCTCCATTTAAAGCCATTACTCCTTGAGTCATCTCAAGCCTTTACTGACCTTGAAGTTATTTCCGTGGTGACAGAGTAGAAATGCTATTAAGACATATCTCAGATGTCCAAGCCAATCACTCCCTTCCATGGTATTTCAGAATCTTGTACATTGTTGCTGTATTTCGTTGCGATTTCTTTTCCCTATAATTTATCTCATTTACATTTTCTCAGACCTGAAAGAAAGAAGAAAGAGATGCTTTAAACAAGTCTGACCTTCCTGGAGTCTAAGAGGTTTTCTCAAGTTAGATATATTCTGTCCAACCCTTTCTAACACCTGAAAGTCAGGTAATAATAAAAATCCACATGAACTCTGAAGGCTGAGTAATTGCAGATTTACCCACTTAGTCTAAATGAGTACGGACAAAGGTCTGTGACAAAAGAGTGGTATTCTTCCAATTGATGAGCAATGTAATACATCTGTAAACTTGCAGTTTACAGTCACTTAGGATATTTGGGAAAAGATTTTCAAAGAACTGTGACATTTTCATCCCTGATGAAATCCACACAGAGAAGGAAGAGAAGAGAAGTCAGGAAACTTTTGAGGCTCCTCCTAAAGTGCTCTGGCCCTGGCCTTGAAATCAGTTAATTCCTCAGTGACTTACTGAAAAGAAGCCAAAACTCCCGGATGTTGCCTCTCTCCTGTGCTGGGCAGTACATCAGTTGGAAACTAGTCCGACTTAGACTCCCCTTGCTCTTATGATATATGCTCTCATAAAGGGCATAGAGCTCAGAATGGGTGTTCATGCTCTCTTAAGTAGGATTAACCACAAAACTGATAGGTTTTATTTATAGATAGACTTTCTTATTTACATTTTACTCTTTGTCTATGGCAACGGCATGTAGTGACTAAATCACACAGACAAATACTCAGGCAGAGAGAGTTTGCTCCCATTTCTGACACATATTTTTATTTTGGAGGGAACAGAGGAGTGGCTCTACAGATAAGAGTAATGAACGTGCTTGCATACTTCCAAACCCAAGATTTTGTCTCATTTTACCATCTCTGATATCAAATTCAATTCCAGAAATCAAAAATTCATTAAAGCATAACAATTTTAACTATTTATAAATTGATGCCACAGTTCATTCAGAAATCTAAATAACCACTTTTCACAGCTTGATATATGATGTTGCAGGGTTTTCAAGATGTTTTGCGTATTTAAAGAGGAATTATTTTAAAATATTGCTTCACCTTTTTTAAACTTAGCATATGATTTCCCTCTAACCATTAAATGATTGTCAGATTTCCAGAAGACTATCATTGCCAAAAGTTACTTATCCCAACTTTCCCCCTAGTATTGACACAGCTGTGTTAATGAAGCTACTGGAGTTACCATGTAATTAAACACTGAATATACACCTGGTATTTTTTTTCCAGTTTCTTCAGTTGTGCTACATAAGATGCTGCTTTGGTTGAATTTAGTGATTAGTAGAAGAGATGGTCCTTTCTCCTTTGTTTTGCTTTTCAAGTAGATTTGACATTTTTGGAAAATTACCTTTTTTATATCTTCTTTAACTGCGTTAAACACAACAAAACAATGGGGCAGTTACTGTCACTGCTTCTAGTAGGAAATAAAGATATCTGCATACTATGGCATCTTTTTTCTGCTGTCATGTATAGAGATGGCATGTTCAGGATGACGTAAAGGCAAAACTAAGAATACTTTTTTCTGTATAATTACCATTAGATAAATATGGACATTAATATATATATATATATATATATATCCTCTCATGACAATAAATCACAGAACCTGAACAGTGTGTGATTCACTTTTCACACTATGCCAGATTGACTTCTAAATAAGTAATTTATTTTGTTTCTTTCAGAACAGACTCAGCAATGCACTTATAGGCCACTTTATACATCCAAAGATCTCCTAGGTGAGCTGATAGCTTAAAATACTTACTCTACAGTGCTAAGTGGTTACAGCTCAAATATGGACCTATGGTTTAGATTCTGGTAATGCTGTCTGGTTAATCAGTGTGCTTCTACTGGTAAAGTTTCAGTTAAAGATCATTTATCTTTAAATGAAGAAAGGATGAAGAAGAGGAAAAGCCACCAAGACTGCCACATCTTTGCCTAAAATAAATACAGATTTGTCAGCCACAAAGTATGTTTTGTACAAGTAGAGGAACATGTAATTTCTTTAGCCCTGTCCTCACTATGTCCCTTTCAGTTGAGGGAAATGCCTGTGATTTTAAGGAATGCTGAAAATACTCACTTTGATTCTTCTGATCCCTCTAAAAAATGCAGTTAGAGGGAGCTTGAAAGTAAAGAATTCTGCCACAAGATATTCTTCAGTTTATGAATATGTGTTTTGCTGAATTACTGTTACTATGGAGATAGGGGTGGCCTGAAGAGAAATCTCCTCTTGAATTTTAAAAGTTGACATTTTACTACTTTAGCAACTCCTGGGTGCCTTACAATATATAGTACTGCACAGCGTCTTCCTACAAAGGGTCTTTTGTGTTGTGCAGAATCGAGGTAAGCATGAAAGAGCCTCTGCTTGCTTTTAGACTGTGTGGCTCTGGAAGCTGGAGATTAGATGTACATTACTCAAGGCAATTAGAGATGCAAAGTCTGCCAGACTGCTTCCTAGAGGATTTTGGGGGGGAGGTTGAGTTTGACTTTAGATAACTCAAGTATTGAGGATCCAATCTCTGGACACAACATTCTGTAAAACTCATTTGGTAGGAATTCTTCCCAGACCATTCAACCTAGTATTTGCCCCATCAGTTTCAGAATGTACACAGATTGACGCTCTTTTACTGTCAAACAAAAATAAAAATCTTATTTCTTTATATATGTACCCTTCAATTAGTCCTTTCTACTAGTAAGCACTTCTCTTGTATTGAAATCTATCTATCAAAATGTTAAATCTTTCAAACCACTCCAGATACAACTTCTAATATCTTTCTTTTCATAGAGGAGAGCCCACTCTCATCCAATCATAAAAAGCCTGCAGAGGTACAGATGTTAACATTCCAGTTCCTGATGAAAAGATATGTTCCTAAACAAGGATGAGGAACTTCAGCTACGGACATTGCACTACCACGAGTTTAAGACTGATAGAATTACAGTGTTATACGTCAAAGTTTAATATAACTCGTTCCCTCTTCTTACTTCATGCAGCTCATTGCTGAATCAGAATTGAAAGCAACTGAAGCGTATGAGTTCTGTATATGAGATTTTGAATTTTAAAAAAGTTACAATACAATGTTTATATCAGTGCTTATATCATCCTTACTGTCTCTCAGTCTCTATATCTTCCTTCCAGAAAGATTACCCAATCTTCCCAGAGTGTTCTTGATGTGTACTGCCTGATAACCAGTTCTTGCATACAAAGACGCCTGTGAGTCATACAGAAGTCTGTCAGCTTTCTCTTCATGGGGGTATCAGGTCTCATGGCAGATAGGTCACATTCCTGTGTCTATCAGCTGCTGAGCTATCATTGATACCTGTAAGCATTTAGATTTGATTGGCAGTTGTATACTCATGTCTGGAGGTTTTCTCATGCTGTCTCAGAAGCAACACCTGATTATGTGCAATTAACACTGAGTCTGAAACCCTGAGTGGCGGTGGCTGAACTGCCTTATTTCTATAAAGTGTGTAGGAACATATAATTTTAAATCGTTTTTTTTTTTCACACTACTTCTCTTCCTTTCCCATGTTCAAAATGAGTTGTAAACTAAAACTATGAGAATTATAGCCTGCACAGAGGAGTACGTTTCTTATGTGCTTCCCAATTCATAGGGATACCTTATCCCAGCCCCAAGGCCTTCCTGCAAGCCTTCCCTCAATGCACTAAAATAGGATGGAAACTGAGTAGAAATATGCTCAAGGGTTTTGTCAGGAAAAGCCTTGAAATCTTTACTGCTATAGCAGATGGGATTTGTAGCCATATTGACTGAAGTAATCAATGCATGGCTAAAACTGAGTTTTAAGTATACCCTGGGTTTGAGATAACAGGCTCGGAGCTGTTGACCACAAGCTACATGGGGTCCTGCACCTGTTTCCACTGTCCAGATTCAGTCAAGTTCTACTCTGATGTCTTTGTCAAGACTTCTTTCAGTAGGTTAAAACAACCTCTGTTAGTCTGGACGCGCTCTATGAAAGAGGAAAGCAATGTAACAATAGCCCTTCTTCTTGTATCTGATCTTTCAGCCCTGAGGTCTACTTTGGAAGAAGCTCTGCTGGAGACTGGGTGCTACGTCCCATGTGAGTTTCAGATACGGTCATTGCCATCATTTATCTACCATGTTCTCCAAGGCACAGCTACAGCCATGGGGAAGGAAGGGAGATTCATCCTGAGTTGTTTTGCTTTCTCTAGTCCTGTTCCATTTCACCCACTCATCCAACTTACTGGATATTTTGGGTTCTAAACAGTATTCTACCTAGAATTTCAGCAGAGCATGTCATATCCATATCTATTGGTCAAAGGTGTAAGGACTTTCTCAGTTGGCATGCAGCTATGGTGAATATGACATTGTCATGCCACTCCGTGATCTGTGCACTCCGAGATCTGTGATATCTATAACCAGGTATTTCCTATCAGTAAAAAGCATCCTACTGTGACTTTTACCCTCACAAACTAACTAGGGAAATCTTACTGATCTCATTATTTTGTGAATGAGTGAGGGAATTAGCTGCAAAGATTGTTAGCATGCACTGACACCCAGGAGCTGTATTCAGGAAAATGTAATCCCGACACCTGCAAAAAGACAGGGAAAATAATTTCTCATTTTGCCACTTACGCACAGTAGGAATATGAGAGGTAGTTTGATGCATAAAGATGATACTGAGTATCCAATGAATATATGATCTTGAGTCACAATGTTACAAATCAGACAGAATAAAGCAACAGCTTATCCCGAATGTACACATATTCTGCATACCCCTTGGAAATTAAGGAAAACTACTATGACTTTGAACGATTAATGATTTTTTTAATTCTGTCCCTCCATTTGCCACATTTTCCTTATGCCCAGCAGCTATCTGATTGCTGAGTCATCAGTCAGAGGGTTCTAACAAGTAGCACAACTAGTCAAGGGACTGTTTTGAAACACAGTCTCCCAAAAAAGAGAGTAGAAACAATAATCCTTTTAAACAGGAATATTGGATTTGCATTAAGTGAACAGGGGTAATTTCCTCACACGCTACAGGCCTCTGAAGATCCACTGCCTCACCCACTTAGTGACAACACTTCACCCACGACAATCAGGCTTGTGCTTCAGCTTTTTGGCCTCCTATCACAATGTGTGTAAAGATGACTTGCAGATAGGACTCCCCCTGAGAGCAAGCAATCTGCACAGCCTCTTTGCTCTGCTAGTTTTAAGAAGGAAAAGACACTTGCAAGCAAAGCCAGGTACCACTCCTTGGCTCCTAGGAAAGCACTGCTGCACTAAGAACACCAAGAAAATAGCACCTCTTTGAATAAGAACGCAAGGACAGATGCACTGGGTCAAACCAAACCTTCACCTAACTCAGCACCCAACTGTGTCCAAAAATGGAGATGAGAGATGACTGACACATGCAGCATTCAAAAATTGTTTAACTATTGCCCTGAAAAACGTGGTCTGACTCTGAAGCTGACCTTGCTTGAAGCTGACCTCTGAAGCTGGGAGAGGCAACCTCCAGAAGGCTCTTTTAACCTAAATTATTTCATTACTCCAATCAATTGACCCTTTTCTACTACTAAACTGACCACAGCCTCTAACAATTTACAGCTTCTGCTACAGCTTTGGGAAGTACCACCTCCTGTACTTCATTGGAAGAATAAATCCCCATTCTATTACACCCTGTTATACAGTACATTACTACAGCTTTATTTCTGTTTTGTGTACGAAACACTAAACCTTTATTAGTTAAAGCTAAATATCAAATTCAGCACTGTTACAAGGGTGATGATGCACAGAAGAAAAATGACACTTCTTATATGAGGTCTTTTTTTAAACAGTTAAATAGCTTAGTTAGATTTTTTTTTTTTAAATCACACTGATACAAAGAAAAGTTAATAAGGCACGAGACAAAAAATTGTCTTTTACTTCTCAGTCTGTAATACAAAATTCTGAATTCTGTGTGAATCAAATCTCTGTTCTTAACATCTTTGCTACATCTGATTTTTTTTTTTTTTTTGCATGGGTTTGGCACAGCTGAGTAGAATGAAGCTCAAAAGTAAAGGGTCTTTAACCTTCTCAAATACATATTTACTATCTTTGTCATAGAAATATGGAATCACCAACAACTGGTGACCAAAATACAAAATTTGAAAAGCCATTGTTGCATTTTCTATTCCACAGCCATCTTTTGATGTATCTTGAAATCAGTACAGTGAATTTCTTCAACAAAAATAAAACTAAGTTTCTTATTTTCTGAAATGATGAGAGAATATTAAAATGTTCCAGTTTCTGGAATCTTTTATGCAGGTGAAATGGCCTGATAAAAAGCTGATGATGGAGAGGTTGTGTCTGGAACCACTGGAAATCAGAACTCACCCTGCAAGAGTCAGGCTTTGGTCAGGTATACCAGTGGCTTTGCAGAAAGAGATCTTCAAAGGTACGCAGCATTTAAACAGCTGAGCAGGTCGTGCTTCTTAAAAGGGGAGAGGAGCAAGTGTTGAAGGCCAGAGCTAATGGTTGTGTCACTCATGGTGAACAGTTTTTCAACTGGTTGTGCACAGAAAGTGTCCCACCACCTTTGCTTGGCCACTCTGGATCAATGCTGCTGCTCCCATCCACCCTACCAGGGAGCTGGCCATAGACTCAATGCTTCTGTAATATTGGAAATATCACTTGAAGAGACAGTGGAAAAAAATGCACAAATATCTTCTTCTTCCACTACAGAAGATGCTGTAATTGAGAGTTTAAAACTAGCTCTCCTTCAAGACCTTCATTTCTCTCTATGAACAGAAGTGACTCATAAATAAATATTCTTATCTGCTTTGAATTGCTTAGTCAAGGTTCATCCTTTGAACTTCTTACTGAAATTCAGGTAAATTAACTCACAAGGCAAATCAAACTGAACACTTTGTAGACCACATAAAATTGTGTGATAAACACTTCAGCAGTGACAAAAAAATATTTGCAGGGGGTGGGAGGAAGAGTGGAGTGAAATGGGCTTGACCCACATGAATACTGATTGTTATTTCTTTGTCTGGTTGAAATAAAAACTAAAAAATTAAGCACAGTAATTTTTTCAAGATCTGGTTCTTAACCTGAAATAAAATCTTACAATGAAAGCTGCTTTTAAGCAAGTAAAAGAATCATTTTCTGCAGATTGTGAATTAAAAAGAGGATATAGGTTTGGAGGTTTTTTGTTTGCTCACTGGGGGAATTTTCTTTAATATATTTAGTATATAACTCTGTGTTCTGTTCCCATTTGCCTATCCTGAGAAAGGAGCTCTGAATTTTTCTCTTGGAAGATTCTCTTGGAAGATCACATATTCAATACAAATATAATTTTACATCATCTTCCTTTAAATTCCTCTGGTACAAAAAGAGTTTATTGTCTTTGAATAATTTGCTTGCACAGTTTATGAAGCATTTAAAAGAGAAATAAAGGACCATGTTTGCATGGCTAAGAACTCCAAGGCAGCAATCTCAAAGTTATGTCCCCTCTTGATACGTGAATAAAATACAAGGTACTCCCACCTTTCATCAAACATCCCTCTATCACTTTTTTGCCAATCAGGTTTACTGGTATTACTTAGGTTGTTTTTTTTTAATATTTCCCCTTTTTCAGGGAAACACTGGATTTGTAAATAATTGGAATAACCTAATCACATTTTTAATAAATTATTGTAAAAAGTATTTTGCCTGGCCCTAGGTAGTAGTAACACAACTTGACCAATTTTATGTTAATAAAAGCTGCATTTGAACTGATCATAAGCTACAGCCAAAATCTGACCGCTAACTTTTACTCTATTTTGTCTTGTAAAAATTGACTGCTGAAATACTAATGACTTCTGGGAGACCTTTGTGCAGCAACTGGCAGTGCTGAAGAGAGAAAAAGCATATAACAAATTTTGACCTCGGGACTGTCTTTTGAATTGTGTTTTCATTAACTTTAGGTACCAGGAGATTCTGGCACTGCTGAGAGAAAGAACCCTCTGTTACCATTGCATCAAATGGTGGTCAAAAAACTGTACCAAAGCAGACAGTCTTGTCTTTCTCTTGTTCACTTCTGCCTTTGTGAGCATTTTCTTTTCACTCCTTGTTTTCTCCCTTGAGGTTAGAAGACAGCTTTTCTATTCCTTCGGTAAAATAGGGTTTGGAAGCTGCTCTTTCATCTAAAATATCATTATTTGTGACATTTCAGCAACAAGTAGGTTTGTGACTATTTGTAGATAAAGAATCAAGGACTTAGGCGTGAAATTTTATCTCCAAATTGTGACTCAATCATTTATTATTCACAACATTGTGCCTCAAATGTATGTGTCCCCTAGCTGGGACATCATACTCATTTGCCATGATTAGGTCACTTTGCAAATTCTGAGTCTTGTTCAAAGCCCAGAAAAATATATGAGGACACTTTCTGTTTATTTACAACCCGTAAAGTCCGGAGAGAAAGCTGAAGCTTTGCTGAGATGGTGAAACCTTCCCGCTTTTAAAATCAGTGGCAAAACTCTCTCAAGCTCCTGTGGATCCAGGATTTTCTTCAGACCTTAAATATCTGCTCTGAGGTGCTTGAATTTCATCACCTATACCTTGTGATTGTACCCAAGTGTCACATAGCTCACCTTTCCATTATCAGCATACCAGTATTTTTGCATCAAAGTATGCAGCTTCATCAAAACCAAAATGTGTTAAACACTTGGAATCTGAAAAGATTTCTCCAGTTTTGAGAATGCTTCAGCTAACTTGATTTCAGATGACAAAAATGCTATTTCTTTTGAATTTAAGACTCAATTTGATCTTTTCATAAATAAGTTTATAGTCTTAGTCTTAAAATTTAATCTTAATTTCCGTTTTTAGTCTTATTTTAAATATCACCTATATGACAATGCCTTACTGTTATCAACAGCAAGCACACTGGTGCTTTTAAATAACCTATTTTATTTACTGTACCTGGAAATATTAAGGTGTTTCCAGACAATTCTTATTAGACTTCAAGCAATTTTAATTAAAAAAAAATGCACCTTATTTTAATGTTCTTGTAAAACTTGAATATCCAAATACTGGAAATGATTACTGCCCATTTTATTTTAAAGTGATTCCGAAGTCATACGTTCTGGCCATGCATTTTAAATACAATTTATGGCCCAATTTTTCATGTGAAACATGGAGGAAATAATTGTCTTAGGAGAAAAAAATAGTTATACTGATTTTTAATTGGTGAGGATAATCTGTAAGAGTTGCCTCACGATGGTTAAAAGTTAATGACTAACATGGTGGAAATTGCATGAATTAAGGGCATTGTGCATGAAGCTGAGAGAACACACCAATTCAGAAATTACAGAATATATTCCAGCCTTTGTTTTTCAATAAGGACAAAAAAAATGTTTGATTTTAGATGCTCAGCATTTATGGCACAATTATATGAAGCTCAGAGTTCATTTGTTCACCAAGTCAGAATAAAAATGTGACACAATAGAGAACAATGCCTCTCATATACTGGCAGAATAGGTTTTAGTTCACTTTAAAGCCTAACTCTTTTCTCACTGTTACTTGCTGCAAAATGTCAAAGAATCACCTCATAGAAAACATGAGACCAAGCACCAGAGAGCAAAGTTTTCACATTGCCTCAGCAAGATGCACAGGCAAGAGAATCTGAAATATAAACTACATATATCTGAATTACAGTAAAAACTTGGGTAGCTTGTATTGCATACAAAAATTAGAAAGTGAAGAACAGATTTTAAAAGGCTATACCTAAAATTGTCTGCATCCTCCCACTTTAAACTTCCGTTTGTCCAAAGAGGACAAAAAAGTTGCCATGCAAAGATGAATGCTCTAACATGTTGACTTCTAAGACTACTCTATGGGGGAAATCTATTCCTCCCTTCATTTAAAAAGCAAACAAATAAAATCAAGAAAACCCACACCCAGTTTGTGCACATCCTTAGCAAACCGGGGTAAAAAGCTAAGGTTTGTCAGGAAGATAGAATTCAGGAAATCAGAGATGTTTTATAGAGTCTTAGGGAAAATTAGTTTCAGTTTAGCAGGGTGATGAGCATTTAAAAAGTGGAGTTTATTATTTTTATAGCAACATTTTTGCAACAGTCCAAGGATGTAAATAGAGCACTTTGCATTGCACAAAGAAATTGAGCCTAGAATTTTGATTCAAGCTACAGCCTAACATTTTTATGTAATGCAAGCTTTTTAGGACAGAGGTTTTCAATTGCATTATTTCCTGTTCTATTTATCTTACCAGATACTACAGTACTGTATAACAGTTTGAAGTCATTGAGTGCGCCTTTTGATGCAGCACAAATTTATAGTAAATTATCATGGTGCAATGCAGAGAACAATAATACATGATACTTAGAATCTGGGTATGGAGAAGTAGTGTAAACTCTTTCTAGTTTACGCTACTGTCAGTAGTGTATTTGCCGGTCAGTGGAATATTATTCCATAACAAATATTTGGAAGTGTTTTCTTCAGGTTTTTTTCCTTTCTTATGCCATTTTTGAGGTAGTTTTAAAAATGTGACCTCACTTCTAGCCCCCAAGTTATTAGTCTGAAAGTCTCTCCAGGTTCATTTGCCCCTTTTAAAGGTGGTTTGCCTGGTTTGGGGTCCATGAGACAGCAGTCTTAGTCAAACCAAAATCACTGTTTTCAGTTTTGGAAGAAATACTATTCGGCACATTTTTACTCTTGGAGTGATATCTCAGGTTTAATTAATTCAATTAAAAAGCACCCATTGTTTGGGATGGAATATGGGATTCACCTCTTTTGTGCAACTATCAGCTGAGTTAAGAAAATGCTCTTCTGTGATGACTGAGCTTCTTTATCCAATGTGTAGCTCTGTCTTCAGTATATCCAGAAAAAAAGGCACTGACCACTGTTGTTTTACCATTGCAATACTCAGCTCATTACAGTACCTCTTGAATTTTTTACAAAATAACAATTATTACAAGGGATTAATTTTTAGAAAGAAACACTACACAGGAAGGAGGATTTTATTATTAACTCTCTTATATATTACTAAATGTTTTCTTTGTTTTTGCCCTGGCATTTGGCCACCCTGGTTCTCCTGCCACAAATTATTGTCTCTATCTATATTCTGATCACAGACATACCAGGTCCCCAGGATTGCAGATGTTGATGCAGGAAATTTGTGCTGTAATTTTAGTGGAGCTTCTTGAAACTTCTTGCATTGTGCAAGTACTCATATATATATACTTTATTTGGTTTTTTTAGAGAACTGAAGTGTGTATCGCTTAAGTTTTCAAGACAAACTTAGATAATTAAACTTACTCATTTCTGGGTCCTTAAAAATTAATGCTAAAGGTCATGTAGTAAGTGACCTGTACATTTGTGACTGAGCTGCATGTCACATGGAGGAAAGGCATAAGAAGGGCAACGTAATAGTGAATTCAAGAAATCCCATGAGGAGAGGAAGAAAAAGTGATTGATACAAGCTGTTGCTTCTTGAATTCTGAAAGGGTCCATCTGTGTAGCCCGAAGCATTGGAATGAGGTAAAGGGATATTTGGAAAGTTCACATAACTTATTTAAAACTAAAAATAGCAGGTAATGGTAGAAATTAACCATTTCTTTTCACAAATACACCAAGTAAGTGACTTCTTTATGGAAATAAATGTGTGGCTTTGAAGAGAAAATAAGAAATTGATGATAATCTCTGATTCAGTAATGTCAGAGTTGAGATATGCATAGAGTTACTAACCAACTGACTTTCTGAAATGAGGCAGTGGATGAATTTCAGAGGTATTTATTTTCAAATTGAGTTGTCAGTTCACTGCCAATTCATAAAACCAACTCTGCTGTGATATCAACTCATCACAAAATAAGCTGACAGACTGTACCATATTTTTATAGTGAATCATTTAAACCATGAATCATTCATAGCTTTACACAGGTGCTGAAAATACTGAAAACCTGCTGTCATGCTAGACAAGCCTGGCACATGCTTTTCACAAGTGATGGGTTCTTCTTTGCAGAACAGATCAGTTTTTAATCCTATTAGGAAGAAAAAGATCAGGAAAACAAAACAAAACAAAACAGCTCTCTTCTTCATCCCTTCCTTTTCCCCTTCTCTCTCCTCCATTTTTAATGATATTATCTTGCCCATTCAAAGCAGAAAGCTGAAAAAAAAATATTTTGTTTCTATGTTGCATTTGTTCCTGCTTCTGTTCCATTGGCAGACAGATATAATCCGTGTTTTTCCAAATGGTGCAAGTCTTGATACAAAGAATATGTTACAGTTCTCATTCTGAATTATACCCAGAATGTCATTCTGTTGACGCATGTACTTGTGGATGATTTGTTGTATCCACCAAAATAATCCAAGGAATCTGGGCATTAGTACAAAAGGCAGCAGCAAATTATAGGCCAGCCTTGTAGCTTCAGCAAAACATGCAGCAAGCCTGTCATGGAGTAGTCTGCAGATTGCTTTATTCCCTGCCTTAAATAAGACTAGAGAAACAGACTGTAAATGAAAATTAAAATACCTACCTGAACTGATCTGAAAAAGTTGAGGGATGGGCCTGGTTAGCACGAACTGCATTAAGTGGATGGTGATGTTCTGGGAACCACGGATTCCATGTCAACATATCTGTAAAATGAGTTAATGAGCCAGGGGATAGGATGTAGCCATTTCACACATGATTAGGCAGACTGTCCTTGTAAAGCAGTGCTCACCTCATCCCTGGGGACTGTTCTGCCTGCCAGTTTCCCTGCCAGTTTGTGACTGGCTCAGGCAGACGTGTAGGTGAGGAAATGCTTTAGGCCCCTCTTAGGCCACCTACGAGTAAGACTTTGTGATAAGACTGACAGCCTTCACCCTCAGGCAGTTAGCTCTCAGGTGCTTTGGCATCTGGCAAAATATTCTTACAGTACCTATGCATTGCAGAAGAGTTATTTGCTACAGCAGGTCCCTCAGTAAGGCTGCGACAGAGAGGGACAACAGCAAAGGTGAAGAATCAGACCACTCCCCTCAGGAATGACCCAACTTGGGATTCAGAGTCCCAGATCTCTGTTGGATCCATGTGCCTATGCCAAAACACCAAAGTAAGCTCTGGGATTCCCCTCTCTCCTTCTGTCCAGCTTGTCAGCAGAGCACTCATGGAGCTCTCGCAGGACGTGCAGGTTCATTTCCAGCTGTCTCATCACAGTGTGTGGGGAGCCTTAAGACTGCCTCAGGGTATAAGGAGTAAGTAGGGCATGATTCCAGCCCCTCATAAAATTGTTAAAGTTGTTCCAGTTTACTTGATATAGTTAATTATTCATTCAGACAGCAGAAAGGAAGTGGAAAGAAGGAGAGGGAGGGACAACCTCTCTTTGCATGGAAACTGAGTAATATTAACCAATATTAACAATATTGACGAGAAGGGGAGACCTGAGGCTCAGACACTGTCAATTGATATTTTTCATCTCAAATGAATATGAGAAGGGGTGGAACTGAACCTTTAATGTTTGAGATAATGGTGTTCTGTGACTGGTGATGATAGGAAAACTACAATCCACCACCAAATATCTTGCGTTGACTCTCTCCATAAGGTATCTTCTAAGAATGTGTCCTGCCTTGGACTATTACAGAAAAAGGCAGGTAAATAACGCACTAAACTGGTGATCCAAATACAGTAGTCACATGGAGGAGCTATGGAGCTACTCTGCACTAGTAAGGCTAATAAACTTCCAAGAATTCCCAGAACTACATGAACTTTGCAGAAAAAAAGCCCAAGAGGTGCCTGAGGTGTTTTGAAGTTAGACAGCAGCTGAGTTTCTGATATCTGAATGTTGGACTTGAAAGTCTAAAGGCTTCAATGATCTAAAATGTTAATGAGCACATCTGTATATCTGAATAGAAATGCCCTCTTTATTCTCTAGACTCTTTATAGATCTAATTCAGAATAATCATAGACTTGGAAAAATGTCCTTTGTTTCCTTCTGAAAGTAATATGTCCACTCTGCTCAAATCCAGTTTCTCCCAATGGAAATTGTGCATCAAGGACTCTATTGTGATACAGAGTCTGCTTTGAGCTTCCAAAATACCATACTGATTGTTTATATGCTGGAGACTCTTTTGGTCTTTGGCTCTACTGTTGTGTGTTCAGATTGCCCATTTAGAAGTGGCCTGCTGGGATCTGGCAGAGTAATTTACATAAGGGCCTTTTTACACATAGATTGACTTCACAACTTTAGTTAATTTGGATAATATTCTTTGAATTTAAAGCTAATTTAAGTTAAAACTCTTTAAAGCTCTGAGCAGATACACTTTAATTTAAAATATGTATTACAGAATTCAGATTAGCTTTCCCTTAGAGTTCTTGTGTAAAAAACTAGAAAAAAAAGGTATTATTGGGAAGTAACTGGGTCCACCTCTCTTTATACTGGTTGGAGAAGGATGAGATGAAAAGTGGACCATCATTTCAAAAGGGAAATGCTTTACTTTTTCATAGGCAATTTTCCCCTATTTACTTAGTGCTAGAGGGTCATCCAGCAAAGGTAATTATTGTCTAGTTCTAATAATAAATGTGTACATAAATTGCAGAATATGATTTTTTGTGTACCCAGGATACCTCATGCATCAGATAACTGATAGAATTATGTTATTCAGTTTGCAGTGAGGAGCACTTCACTGAAAGGAGAAGGATGAACAAAACCTGCTATGGTCGGGTATCTCCAAATTATTTAAATAATAGATAAAAACTTATATATAATGTATATAATGACTCATTAGGGGTGTTGTGTTAGATTGTTATTGGGAATACTAATTATTTTTCCAAATTACCATTTTATCACAAATGTTTATATTAGCCAATTTGGGAAAAAATAATGTTATTTCAATGTGCCGATAGGGATTCACTAGTTTGATGGACAATCAAAAGAGCAGATGTACTACTGCAGAGTGAAAGTCCTCTGGTCTGATCATAACTGCACTGATCTGCACAGAGTTTTTTCACCTAATAAGACATTGTCCCTACTGTCAATAGCCTGTGACCAAAGCAGAGGAAGAATGAGGACTTTCCATTACAGAAGAAAAGAAATTGGGTGATTTACTCAATGTCACAAACACAGCTAATTGGCAGGGAAAGGAACTAAATCCAAGGCTAAATTTCCTGAGCTGATGACAGGGATCATGGCCAACAACCTGATCTTGGAAACGGTTTGTATTTGAAAATGGCTTATATACTAATCATTATCATTGTAAAGATCAGTTAAATAGGTTTCTGTGTATAATTAGTGTTACACTTGCCAAGAATATCTTCTGCTATCACTGATGACATGTTGAAGGTCCTCGTTTAAATTCCAGCCATATGTTTTAACTTGGTAATGAATTCCACAGTGAAGAAATATTGATTTGGGATTGCTTTAATTTGTATTGTTGCCCCTTTAACTTGTGTAATATGAGCTTTCTCATTCAGATATATTTAGATATTTGCTTGGCTTTTTAATGCCTCCTTATGCTACATAATCTGAATTGTGATATAATACTAAACATCATTCTTGAAAGTCTCTGGAATTGTTCCCTAGTGGCAATTAGAAGATTTCTTCAGCAGTAAAAAGTGAGCAATTTTCCCCAAAGACAGACACATCTGTGTTCAAACCATGTATTTTTATATTACACCTGGCCTTCTCCTAGCAGTGTAAGCACTCTAAGTGACCTCATTATCTAGCAGATTTGACTTAATGTCACTGTGAGCTGATCAAAGAGAATTAGGAAGGACATAATCGGAAGGCAGGAAGGAGATGTTGTGGCGCGTATTTATTTCTAATTTTATTGTTTGTAATAATATGGTTTGTTCCTATATTTTCCCCCCGGTTCCTACCCCCAAATGGTTCCTCCCTTGGTTGTATCCTCCCCCAAGAACCTGTCCCTCAATGTATCTCCTCTCCTTATTCCAGTCCCTTCCCTGTCCATCAACGCCAACCTTGCCCCTTGTTCTAGTCCTTTCCCCGTCAATCCCTGCATGGGCCAATCCCTGATGTCACCACCCCTTTGGAAATCCCCTAATCCATGATGCCCCATTGGATCATGTGACCCCTTTCCTCCTCCCCTTATCCCCATTGGTCCCTAATAGATTATATCAACCCTTCACTCCTCCCTTGCTCCGCCCCTCAAGATACCTCATTTGTCTATTGTTTGTACCCTCCCCTCAATTTTGAGTTGTATAAAACTTCGTGTACAGCAGTGCTTGGGGCTCTTGTGTCTTGCTCCCTTGGGCGTCAATAAGCCCTGTTGGATTCCCAGGATACAAGTGCCTCCTCTCTACTCTTTGTCCCTCCCCTGACGGTGAGCCTCTTTGTAGAGCCAAAGCTCTAAGTTTCTGCTACCAGCACACCACCTGCCATGGCAGTTCCCCGCACTCGGCATGGCACTACTGGACCATAGTGTGGTGGCCAGAGCTAGCCAGGCTCCGGAAGGCCGCGTCAGGGAGATTTGCCCTTTGCAGGAGAGAGCAGCAGAACTGCCTAGAGCTCTTCTTAAAAATGGACAGTGAGCCTGGTTGTAGACTGGGCTGGACTTAGAAGGAAGACAACATGAGTGATATTGTTGTGGGTTTCTGCTAAAGACAACCTGATTGGGAAGAAATAGATGAAGCCTTTTACAGACAACTGAAGGCTTTATGTTCTCGGGCCTTCTTCTTCATGGGAAACTGTAACCACCTTATTATCTGCCACTAGGTGCAGTGGTAACAGCATCTTAACAGAGATGACCAAGAAGTCAGTGAGGAGAGGTGCTCTGCTGGACCTAATGCTTATAAACAAGGAAAAATCATCTGTCGATATGGATGCTTGGGGGTCGCTGTAGTTGCAGTGATCACGTGATGGTGGAAATCAGGATCCTTAGGGAAGAGTAAGAGGCAAAGAGCAAAGCAACACAAACAAGATAAGCAGACCCAGTCCACTCAGGGACCTACTTAGAAGACTCCTCTGGGAGACAGTCCTGGAAAAGCAGTGGTACAGGTGAGATGATTGTTTACCAAGGATCACCTCCTTTAAGCTCAAGGATGGTCAATCCTGATGAGCGAAAATCAAAGGCCTGAATAAATGAGGAAGGAGATCCTGGCTGAACTGCTGCATGAAAGAAAGCACACAGAATATGTTCTGCAGGATCAGGTCATCTGAGGGGAATATATAGACATTGTCTGAGTGTGCAGGGATTGGTTTTGGAAAGGTTTAGTCTGTGCTAAGATCTGCCATCAAGAAAGCAAGACTTACTTTTGGTGGAGGAGGATCATGTTAGAGAGCACTTAAACAAATTGGACAGACCATGGAACCTGGTGTAATATATAGAGTTGGTGGATGTCAAAGCAAGGCTACTCATGAGTATCTCTGAAAGATCCTAGCAGTCAGGAGATGTCTCCTAGGACTAGAAGGAAGCAAATATCACTGGTATCTTCAAAAAGAGAAAGAAGGAAGAACCAGGGAACAGGCTAGCCAGCCTCATCCAGGTCTATGGAAGGTGAAAGAAAAATTATTCAGAAAAATATTTCCACACATATTAAGGACAAGAGTGATTGGGCGTGATTAGAATGGATTTACAAGGGGTAAATCATGCCTGACCAACCTGACAGTCTGCTATGATGAGATGACTGAGGAAGAGGGGATGGGTGAGTCTAGTAGCAGTAACCTTTGTGTCTTCACCCATTTTATGTGAGTACCAAAGAGCTGCATCTACATCACTGTAGGTATGGTCGATGTAGTGTCAGCATTTTTTTTTTGTAACCTCAACCAAGGACAGTGGGAAAACTCTTTGATGGCTGCCATTGAAATGCAATTACCTCAGATCCAAGAGATGCCTTATCCTCAGATTTATGACTCAGATATCTAGATCACTTGTATTGTACCAGACTAGTAAGAAAGTAGAAGAAAACTGAGAAAGTGTGAATGAAGAAACCAGTTACTAGTGCTGGGTTTAAGAAACACTGTATATCTCATTTATGAGATAGTCTGTGAACCAGGAAGATCTTTCTGAAACGTGAACCAAACTTGGGTGAGTCAAAACAGCAAGCACAATTTCTTTTATTTTTTTTTTTTTTTTATTTCCTGAGGCTTAATTGAGGGAATGAAGGAATTAATTCTCAGCAATGAAGGAATCCACTGAGAAGGGCAAGAGGAAAAATGTACTTTATTGAAAAGGTCACCTGGAAAAATTTTTGACCTCTTGGAAGTGTCTGACTTAATTTCAAATGAAATTGATGATATTGAGAAGAAGAAATGTGTGCTGACACTTATTATCTTGAATAGACTTCTGCAGTTCCTATCCTGGCTCCATTAGACTGAAGAGTTTTTGGAATTCACACAAAAGCAGTCTATCTGTTGGCTTCAAGTATCAATAGTTTCTGAGCAATGAATTACAAGCCCAGAAAACTGGAGGGAACATTTAACATGAGAAGAAATTTCTAGTTGTGGAAAGAAGGAATATTTTCCTTAGACCACCAGTAGTGTATGTTGGTGGGAGCCTACAGAGTCTGTGCCCTTGAAGGTTTTCAAAAACAAAAACAAAAACAAAAAACAAACAAACAAAAAAACCCCACACACACAAAAAAAAAGAGCACTTCTGTGTGAACAGACAAAAGCAAGTTGCAGAATTTGTACACTGTACAAAGGGTGTCTCTAACACAGTCAATGTGATGAATTCCTCCATTTATAATGAAAAAACAATTGGTTGATTTAGTTCATGGAAGCACATTTTGCTTGAGCTCATACTCCAGAAGATTCTTATTCTGAGAAATGAAGAATTGCATTGTAATCTAATTATCCTTTACTTTCTCACTGTTGGGAAGTCTTGTGGAATTCAATCACAATCTGTTTCTCAGTTGTGGTTTGATTAAGTAATTTTATCTCCATCTCTTACCTGAGAAGTTTTTAAAAAATCCTTGATTTAAAAGATCCACATTGTTCAGTTATTTTTCATGTTTTGATGGCAGTACTTTTCCACATTTTGTTGCCTTTTTACTTCCATTGCTTTACGTTTGGTTTCCGGGTTTTACTTTTTCTTTCCCTTGCCTCCCATAAAGCATCGTTTCAGGCAGGAATATTTTTTCCTTCAGTACCTTTAGCAGAGCTAAAAGATCACAGTAATATATTTGTGTCTTGAGAACTGTGTCAGCACAATGATACATGGAAATGTGGTCTTTAGGATGTGGTCATATGATCTGTCCCTCTGGGTATGCACCAAGACTGACAACCCTGGATCTCATTGAAGGTTCAATTAATTGTCTAATGTCTTGCTAAGAGAAAATAGAATATGAAAATGGGAAAGAAAATACAGCATTACAAGACAAACTTCCCTTTAGACAGTGTCTACTAACAGGCCCTTCAACTGCAATGGTCAAAATGGAAATTTGTGAAAGCTAGTTACCTTGTTTCCAATAGATTGAAAGAAAACAAAGTGAAAAAAATCCACAGCGGTGTAAATGTTTAGGTTCCACTTTGTCAAAACTTTGATATTTTCATGCTGTACTATAAAGAAATATAAAATAAACATTTCTATCTCAAATCTAATTCAGTGATTAATTTGGGGTTTTTTTTCTCATGAAAACACAGTAGTTACATGGTCTGTCAGTTTTTACTTCTATTCCTGAAGCAATTTTTAAAAATATCTCGTTTCACAAACATTTTTCATTTTTCAGACCTAAATAAAAAAACCCAATTTAATATGGGTCTGCATCTATTTTTTTCTGACCAGTCTTGATCATTTTTTTCAGTGTCATTACTAACAGGCTTTGGAAAACACGCAAAAAACCAGAAATGGGGCAACAGTTTCCATTTTTAATATATCTTGTTCTGTATTTTTTGCTTTCATTGGAAAACCCAGTTTTAAATGCTAAAAGGTAGTCACACTACAGTTTCATTAGTTATTTGAGGTAAAATGGGACACTAAACAGATTGAACTCTTAAATTAATCTTTTGTTCCTTCTCCAATTTCTGCTGGATTACCTGCTATCTATTTTATGAATAATGATAACTGAATAATGATAGCAGTTTCCTCACATTGTGTAGTCAAAAATGCCCCTCATAGTTGAGGCTGTTGGTGTTACAGGACTTCTGTTGGGATTCTCTATATCCAGGAAGGCATAGAGCATGTTCTGATGGTGATAGAACAACCCTGCTGTAAGACAGGCTTTGCACCAGCATTTGAGTGTGCCTGCAGGACACCTCACACTGAATCTGCCCCATCTTACTTGCATATACCTGCTCTGCACTGAGTGGTCTCTGTGTTTGAAGAGCATCTTGAGATGGTAGAAGTCAAATAAAAGTAATAGTTTATAATGAACCCTTTCCCCCATTTTCCTAGAGACTTGGAAAAATAATACACCAGTATAGAGATGACTCTTCCGTATCAGCAGATAGCTTCTGCCCTTGCAATTGTCAAGTGTGGCTCAGTAAGCATCTTATCTGGGAACTCGTTTACAAAACTCATGAAGCGAAAAATTCAGACATGGAGCCTAAAAAGCAGTAGATGTGCCTTGTTCTGCCACCAGATGAGAAAGAACAGCAGTCAAGTGCTGACTCCCAAGTGCTCCAGCCTCACTGTCCCTCACAGCGGCAGAAGACAAAGACACAGTTTCACAGATCCCAGAGCTACTCTTCATTAAGGTCAAAGGAGTTTATCTTTCTGTCTCCAGACAAGTCCGCTGCAAGAAATTTTATTTACTCCTACTTCAGAGACCTGGTAAGAATTGAGACTGTGTCAATTAGTCTATTGAACTGGATCCTTCAGCACTTTATTGTGACTTTGCTGAAATGACCCTTCTCAGCAAGGGCTGCAGAACTGAGCCCTCTTATTGACAGAAAAACTTTTTCATGGGCATTTAAAAATGTGCTTAAAAGTTGTCTGGGAATGATTTATAGCACTGACTGGACCAAGTACATTTCAATACTAATGCATAAATCTTCTAAGAAATAAGCTATCTACAGATGTATAGGCAGAAAGGGGTGTCTTCCTTCTCTAAAATGAAAAAAATGTTTGGAACAATGCCCATAGTTAAATCTTGCTCACACTTTGATCTCAAGTGAAGAAATTTCATAGTTTTTATTTTCCTTGACTTTGAAACTGCTCATATATGCTTTAAAAAGACTAAATAACAAAACTTGCTTACAAGATTCTGGGAATTAATATGTACTCTGAATTAGGGCAATGGTGAAGAGTAATTTTATTATAATAACATGAAACGAAGCATGTTACGGTAAAGAAAACAATGTTATACTTGAAATCACTGACTGAATCTCTTCTACTGTAAAGCTTCTGCTTACTTTTGCACTTTCTTTTTTTCTCTGCCTGTTTTATTTTTCACTGCCATTTCAGAAAACAAAATTCTGCATATCCTCATTAGCTGCTGATACTTTTAATATATTTACATATAATTTATTTATTATGAATCCTAAAATATGTGTAGAGAAATTTTAAATTCATTCAAATATTTCACTCTTAGGATGACATTTGTTGATAGGCACAAAAAATACCCATATTCAATATAACTTTTCTGACTCCTTTTCCATAATTTCACATTGACCCAGATATATTATAATGCATATTTGTATACCGAACATTGACCCTTTATGGGCTCCTGAGTGTGACTTTCAAGCCAGTCAGTTATGCAAATTTAGTTATCTTCACAGTTGGAGTTTTACATCTGAAATTATTTGTTATCTTTCATGACTTTAGTCCAGATTACTACCTTTTTATCCAGGTTGTGTTTTTATGAAGCAATTAGTCTGGTGAATAAAATGAATAAACAACCAAATAATTTTTAAAAAGTCTATCCATTTATACTAAGCAACATTTGTTAGGTAATCATCATGTAGCTAATTCTAAAGATTAAACGGTTGGTAACAAATTCATCTACAAGCTCAAATTATATTCTTGAATATACATATTATCAGTGCCTTAATAGGCACAGCAACCAAAGGAAAAAAGTGGGGAAATAATTGTCTGTCAACATGATTGATTTTTCTGTCTCTATCAAGAAACGTGTAGCACTGTCTCATTAAGTGACTAAACTGGGGACCATGAGCTTCTTTATATATATTCATCATTATCACCTGGGCTCATCTGATTATCACTTTCAGTCATCTGATCTCAACATGCAATGTGCAATGCAGAGAATATCAGAAAGGCAGAAACTATACTTATGTAAATACTAGAAACAGGGCCTGATGCTCCTTTACTCTAGATCTGGCCAGAAAGCATGAAGTATAATTCTAGAGTGTATAAAGTAAGTATGAAGTACTTGCAAATGGGCTTTATCACAATTTAAGCAGTGATTGAGATCAATTAATGCTTTAATACATGTCTGTTAGCATATGTCATTGGAAGGTTTTGAGAATCACTGTTAAATCACTTGCATTTTTTAATATAGTATCTTTTTGTCCCCTTTCCTTATTGCTGCAACAACAGGAAACTTCTGAGAATGTTGTCTTGGGATCTAGTTAAAAAAATTGGGGAGCCTGGTCTTAAGCCCTCAGAGAGCATAATAATTAAGTTTTCATCTTACTGATGTCCCTTTCTTTTCCAAAACTTGTTTCTTCTCCATGCTAAACTTTCTGATTTATTTAGTTCTTCATTTCTTTTTTAAATGTCTTCCAAGAGATTTACAGCTGAATCCTAAATATATATATAGATATATAGATAGATACAGACATAGAGATAGAGATATAGACAGAGATACAGATAAATATTTAGCAATAGTGTTAAGCAATATAGAAGTCATAAATGTTATTTAGGGCTTAAACACACAACTTTGGTGTTATCACCACCATGCTCATATAGTCTTGTTATAGTATCATATTTAAACAACTGTATTTAAGTATGTTTATAAATCTGAAGCATATCTCTTTTTGTTAAGATAAATAGCAAATACAAACTCCGTATGGGTAAGGTCTTTATACATGCATCTTTGCTATTGGATTCATCTTCAAGAGACTGATATCTGCCCAGAGTGTACTCACTCTTATTGCTGATTATTAAATTCATGTAATTAGTAAACATGTATGAGTCTTTTGTAAAAACAACTCTGACAGCATCCCTGGACTCTCTCCTGCTTCCTTTGAGCTACACTCTGCAGCCTGCCCCCTATGCACTGCATCAGGGTCAGTCTTGGACAGTACTGGTTGTTAAGTCTTCAAAAATACTGATCTTCATAAATGCAGCACAAACATGTTTACTAACCGTCTTTCCTGTTTGACCACATGTTTTATAAATGAATAGGCAGCAGTAGCTGTGTTTCCAGTTCTGCCGTGTGATGATATCAGTTCCTCAGTCCCTTCCTACATGTTAATGTAGACAAGTAGCACAGAAATGAACCCAAATCTGCCACCATATTGATAATCTAGCAAATTTTATACAGTCTATCCAGTTTTGTTAGTACTGTGTAGAAGAATATTTTCTTGAGCAGGGACACAGAGTGTTTTTGCAGAAGTTGGACAATCCAGCCTTGACCGAACTGCGGCCTAATTGGGGCCTGCAAAGGCCTGTAAAGGCCTGAGTTGTGACGCAGTTGAAATTAGTTTAATTTATGTTTTTTGTAAGTATGCCAATTATAGAGTGTGTTAGAGACAGATTGAAAGAATTAGCCAATTAGGCAGAACCTTGATAACAATTGGAATGTAAACTATTTTATCATATATAAAAGATAAGCACAACAAATAAATAGGATTTTGCCATTTTCACTGCATCAGTNTCTGGTGACTCCAAGAAGTATGTGCATTTAGATCTTTGAGTATTTGACTTGAGGTGGCAGAAACTTTAACCAAGGCTATGGAGTGATAAGACTTTTACAACCTAGCTCTGTCTTTCTCACTTCTGGAAGATGGACAGAGTGCAGTTGCTTTGGTCTTCTGACATACAATCACAGAATCATAGAATTAGAGAGTGGAGCAGAAGTAACCTTTAAAGATCATCTAGTCCACCACCACCTCCAAAGACATCTTTTACTGTCCAAACATTTGCACCCTCTCTTCTGAGAACACAGAAGGTCATGAATTTAAATATAAAATATGGGGTTTTTTCTGAGGTACTATTGTGGTCCATGTACCTTTCCAATCATTCTCAATGTTTAATACTCAAACACCCTCAGCAGATACCCCTTTAGTGCCATAAGCCCAAGCTTTACCCACTTTTATTTTGCCTTTGGGTTGCCGAGAGTTTTTTGAGTTTTTTTGCAGAGCTAATATCACTGTTCCAGGTACCACCTTGGCTTGAGCACCTGTATCCAACTCAAAATTAAAAAGTGTCCCATTTGTTTTCAGGCTGACAGTTCATTCATCTTCTGCTGCTACCTTGGCCATTACTGCAATGAGGAACAGCTCTGAGCTAATGGCTCTATAGTCATCCTCTTTGTCCTTGGTATCTATTCATATTCTGCTGGTACTTGCAACCCCTGGCAACATGATAAAATCCACTACACTTCTATCTTCTTCCAAAAATTTTCAATTACAGTGATGGGTGTTGTTTGCTACGGGATGTACATGTTCATGTGCTGCCTTTTGAGGCTGCCAGTTTCCTGTTACTGGTTCTTTCACCAAAATATTTTAACTTCTGTGCAAGATCATCATTGTACCCATCATAAGACATCATAAGAATGTCTCTGGATAGTGATTTGCCTTTTTTTTCAGTATCTATGAGTTGTTTTGTAAGAAATGAACAGTCCTTAGTCTCCACAAATGCTTTTTGTGGTTTGACCATGGTCATAGCCATGATCTGACCTTTTGTTTTAGGGACCTCTAGCAGTATAAGAAAAAACCTGATTTTCCACCTCAGATCCATCAATACTGCTTCAAATTTTCATCTTTGGTTGACTCTTCAAACATGTGTCATTAAAAGAATTTATGAAGCACGTCAGAGTTCAGTGTTTCAATTGGCTTCTTTTGCTACTATAAGACACTTAAAACATTAAGTTTTTTGTAACTAAAGCCACTTCCTGTCTGTTACTTCTTTTTGCCTAACCCATGTTGCTTGCAGATAATGGTGTGTTCCAGCTGTGTTTCACCTCCCATAGGATTACAAACCACTCCCTTCTCCACATACTTTGTTTGATTCCCTGTGTCAAATACTGGGTCAGCAATCACTCCTAGCCAGTAACTCCAACAACAGGCTGCTCCCTGGTGAGACAGACCAATATATTAATTTTGAAATATGTTAAAATTAAAAGCAGAAAAAAACATGAAATTAAAGGAGAAAGTATAAGGAAAGCTGTATCTGAAATTATAGAAAATACACAGAAAAATAAAAGAGAAAGCATCAATGTTCCACTGTGAAACAGTATCACATACTTGTATCTTGTTTACTAATTGCAGTTATGTAAAACAAGGGAGGAAAATGGTTATAATCATATTGCTGACTATGGGGCAGGTTTTCCCCACAAGAAAAAGATTCTTGACATAGAAAGCAATTGTAAATTATACATGGTAGGGTGATAGGAAAGGAAACAGGAATAATTTAGAATTTTTCTGAGCACTGAGGTTACACAACAAATTTTTTAGAAAGCAAATATAAAACCAACAAAAGAAAATGTCTTTTCAAATAAGATAAATTTTCAAGAATTTAATGCCACTGAGAACTCAGAAGATTTGACACAGAAAATAGGTTGGTTAACAGCTGTCTATTAAGCATGATCATCCGGATGCAACCTTTGGCTAGGAGT
Organism: Phainopepla nitens; assembly: GCA_013400175.1. Taxonomy (NCBI): domain Eukaryota; kingdom Metazoa; phylum Chordata; class Aves; order Passeriformes; family Bombycillidae; genus Phainopepla; species Phainopepla nitens. The sequence continues at coordinate 750,311 of VXBQ01010699.1, forward strand.
CGTGTTCATCCACAGTTAGAAAAGTGCCTCAGAGGAACTGTCTCTGGGCTATAATTATTTTATCACCAAACTAATTTTTTTCTAAAGATCAGTGGTGCCCATGATCTTTAGACCATGAGCTACTTGGTCTGAGGCTCTATCAATGCAGACTAAAGAGCTGAGCACCTATTCCTTGTTCACATGATTGCAGTCCAGCATCATATAACTCTGGGTAAGAGGTGTGGGGCATCAACACAGGATTTTTCAGTTACAAGAAAACTGTCAACCACACAAAGAAATTACCGGCTGAAACTCTGCAGCTGACTATGTATAGAGTTTTATTAATCTGACTAAGGCACAAATAGAGGTGAAAAATTAAAAAACAAAGCTATTTTAAATAGAAAACCTCTTTGCCAGTACTCCCATGGGTGAATATATTTTGTTGAATAAACTTAAACTAAATTTAAGTAGGCCAGATTTGGATTGTTAGCAGCATCTTATATCTGAATGAAAGAGTCTAATGTAATGTTTTCATTTATGATATAAATACTCTTTCAAATTCAAAAAGCAATGCATACTGAACGTAGCATAGAATCAAAATTTAATTGTGATAAATATATTCAGGATTAATTATTATGACAGTTTTGTTTTAATGCGTACTTATTGTATAAATGGAATGGTTGTTTAATTTTCACATTGTTATTATCTTTTGCTTTTCCCAGTAATAGGCTCGATCTACTTTAAATATTTTTTTTCCTAAATTTTGAAAAAAATAGTGAGAGTTTTTTTTACCTACTGAGGTTTACATATTGCAGAAATGACAGGGAAGATATGGCTATAAGGATATTAGATAGGGCAATACATAAGCTTAGCTTTGTAATTATCTAGTCAATGCCAGCTACTGGGTTTGTTTATTTTGATTATGATATGGACAACTAACTATCTTCCCAGTAAGTTCCAATCTATCTGAGTGTTAAGTCACTGGATAAGCCTGTAAACTTAGCATATGTTTACAAGACATTTTGGGGCTCCTATACAAACCGAAACATCTCCATGTAGGCTTCAAGCCTGGCTGACCTCATATCCTGTTTGCACATACCCTGATTTACATAGCAGTTTGTTACATTAATGTGCTAAAGAAACCCTTTTATTAGTTTTCTTATTTTTAAGCTATCTTTTTGAGAAAATAAGAAGATGACAGTGACTTGTCTTGGGTCTTCTTCTTCAGGGTATTGCAGAAAAATTATGCTGTTAACTTCAGCATTTGCACCAGAGAGTACTGCTGTCAACACTTCTCTGAGCAGGGTGTTGGGGCCAGGGACACAAATCTTACTATGAGAGCAATAAGCAGCTGATTTTCAGTGTAATCTGCTGGAAAGGATATATTTTTACTTTAGGCAAATATGCTGTTTGCTATGCTTTAAAAACATCCCAGATAACACTGAAAAGGATTTATCCAACTCACTTTGCTGTTAAACTGAAAATACAATAATCATTTTTATACATCCTGCATCAAGCAAAAGTTTTCATTTTAAACAGTAGGTCTTAAAATTAAGTTTCCATCTCGTTTCCGTGTTTTTACTACATCAACTTGCCTTTTGGAACTTTTAGAACTGAATATCTGTAGACCCTAATTTCAAATTGACTTCAACACACAGCTGGATTTAGTTTAACATCAGCTCTTAAATGTTTAAATTACAATTACTTCTTCTGAGCTCTGACTCTCAAGCATATAGTGATGTCCAGCAGCACCTTATATTCAAAGCCCCTAATTCAGCAAACACAGCTCCCATTGGACTCCTTTTCATGTTTCCTTTTCTCAGCAGTATGGGTCACTTTGCTTTTTCAGATTTAGACAGATGTCAGATACAACACCCTATCAGGCAGTTCTTTATACTCGGTGATGTGGTTGTTGTGACTCATGTGACTAACCTTTTAACATGAATAGGACATGGGTATAAACTGGCAATAGTACAGTCTTTCAAAGGGGACTTTGAAAGTTAATAGGAATTCCTTCACAACTACATGAAAATTTTTTGACCAAAAAGGAAACTACTCTGTGCTATGCAAAGGGTGTGGCTGTTTACAAGTGATATTCTAACCTAGAGTTAGTAAACTTCCCTTAAGGGCACCAGAAAATATAATGCTTGTTCTTTGAGCATACTGGATTCATTAAAGTAGCTCCTATTTTTAAGCCCTTAAGTATGAAAGCATCTACCATCAAGTAGCTTCAGTCTGGATGATTCTGAAAAGCGAGGAAAGTGCTGGACTTGTGGAAAGAATGAAAGACATGCTGGGAGTGGGTATAAAAGCATGCTAAGTTCCAACCCCATAAAAAACAAAGATCTCTCTAACTTATTTTATTTTATTTTTGCCCAGAGGTAGAGGAAAGGAAAATTGAAAAACAAATAAAAAAGAGAATTCTAAAAAAACAGGATTCTTCAGACACTTGAGATACTCAGGAAACACTTCTAGTATCGTAGGATATTGTATTACTAAGAAAACTCAGTGGCCTTTTTACTGGGTGGTCAGTTCTGACCCCATCAATCCTGATGAGCTATACTTACTGTAATCACATTTCTCTCTCTGTATTTCTTTTTTCCATATCAGTTGGAGAGCAAGAACTCTTCTCTGAGTAAACAGGAGTGGTAAAAGCTCGAGAAAAACCCATAAAGAAGGAGCAAGGGGGGACAGTGCTGTGCTACAACTCGGCCCCTTACCCTAGAAATGAGCACCTCATTGCCTCTCAGCTGCTACTCAGCTGCTACTGTGCTGCTACTCAGCACAGGATACATGGAATATCTCAGAAAATTGGGTCTAGGAACAAGCTGTTGCAAGGTCTAATGGTTTTCATGGCTGCTACCATGAAATGGCCCTGGCATTCTAAAAAATCTCACCCTATCCTATGTCACATTCCTTGGATTCGAAGGCTGAAAACTTGGCGAAATAACTAAACTGTGCATGGCATATTTTTATCTCATATGATTAGTTATGTAGCTGCAAAATCAGGTTAGGTCCTACAGAATCTCTTTTGCTCTGTATGTATCATGCCGTTTTTTAATCTACCTACAACTACACAAAATGTTTTCTTGTATAGTATATTTTTTGAAGGTAGAGTCCTTATTGATTCTTCTACTCTATCTGAAAGAAAAATATCCCCAGAGCACAATAAGATGCAGCACAACATGTTACATAAGCCAGCTATTATAGACACCTGTCCTTAACTTAATTAGCAGACTGTCATGGTTGCTTCTCTTCTATCATTCCAAAGATGAAGGCTCAATTTATGAAGAGGATGATTGGATATGCAATATGTAAAATGTCATCTGCAGAATCAATGTTGAAAAGACGTGGCCCTTACCAAAGGCAAAACAGAAATTAATATTTAACTTTTTCCCTCCAAAATTAATACAAAAGAGGGAAAGAGAATAGACATAAAATGTAAATCCTGCTCTGTGATTACAATGATGTTACAACTCCTGCAGCAGTAAACTAGAGAGGCAACAGGAAGTAATGTACAGAAAGAACTTCAAAAGGTTAAAGAAATACAAAAGCTTTAACAAAACATACAGTAGGTAAAAGGAAGAAGTCCCACAAAATACAGATGACCTGAGGATAAAAAAAATCTAACAGTTATCGTAAAATATCCTGAAAGTCAGTGAAATCCAATGGTCCTTGATAATAAAAAGGGCAACAGTGAGTGTTAGGTCAAAGAAACCAGCAGCCAAAAGTGCTTCAGGATGCCAGACAGAAATCCAAATCAATAAAACCACAGAGTAATATGTAATTATAGACAAATTATTATATGTAAAGTGCTCTGCATATCAGAGTATACTTTGGGATGAAAGGAATTAAAAATGTTTTGAGGTAACAAAAGAATGTGGAATCCATTTTCTTTAAGCAAGAAAAGTCACATTATTCAGTAAACATTACAAGATTACAAGATCCCTCTAAAAAGTATCTGACTGAAATGGCTAACTCACCCAGTGCTACTCTTCCCTGATATGTAGAAAGTTTCTGAATTACTCTCTAGCCATCCTACATGTTTCAGGGTCTGGGCACCTGCTGGGCATGTGTCCTCTGGCAGGAAAGCAGAGGTGGTTGCTGTTGTCCTCAAGAAACTTTAAAGCATTAACATGTCTCAGTGGGAAAATAAATGTGCTAAGTTATGATAGAACAAGTGTCAAAGCCAACTGGCAAAAAAACCTTCTGATGGCAGCTAGGAAGCTAGGCAAGCTGAGATATGATCAGCCCTTTTTGAAAATTCAGTCTGAAACTACTAGTGGTTACAATGTCAAAGAAAAATATTTTCAAACCTAGCTAATGTCTCTTCTATCTCGTGATCGCTTTTGACAAATAAATTTGGACAATGAAAATGGTTACATGACAGAGTCTGAACTCTTGTGGAATAAAGCTCAGCATGAAGTTTGAAAAGGCAATGGGGTTCTTTGTTTTAAGAGAGCATGAGTAGTAACAGCATCAAGTGCTTGAAGGCCTTTCTAGAACCCAAGTTATTGTACTCAGTTGATAGTTTTAATGTTTGTACAAGGAACCATGATTATGCTTCCTTTTCTCTTATAAGGAACAAAACTTACACAGAAATTTCTGCATCAAATCTAAAAATCAGGCTGCGTACCATAGTGCTACTAGGATAGCACTTGATTTTAGGCAAATCCTAATTTGAAGGCATCAAATGATGGAGAACTCCTTTCTCTTGCTTAATTATAACATAAGCCATGAGCAGTTCGAAAAGGCAGAAAAAGGACAAAGGCAAGAGCAGAGAGAGTGAAAGAATATGGGAGCAAGTGATAAAATCCAGCTGTTAAGAGAACAAGAGTGTGGGTAGTCTAAAGGGTCATAATGTCAAAGTTGTTTTCCTTGCTAAATAAATATCAGCTGCCGATCAAAACCTGGCAAATGCGTGTGCTGGAACAAAGAGGTAGCCAGGGAAGCAAGAAGATGCTGGATGCTAGCGTAAGAATTAACTAGACACAACAGGATTAAATTAAACTGATGAATGAAGGAACATTGTGAAGCTGCAGAAGCTGTGTAAATCTGTTATTTTAGGCACTTAAAATAAGATTGTGTGATGCCTAATAGTCCCTACAGAGAGGGATATGAACATGGACTTAGGTGAATTAGTAAATTTTTCTTCTATGGAGTTCTGCCACAGTTTTTATGTGATTGTCTTGTCTCAGTTTGACACTGTTATCCAGCATTTCACTTTGGAAGTCTGTGAAATACCATACACTCTTTGCCCAGAGCAGCTGACAACTAACAAACAAAGAATTTCTGTCAAATGACAACCATATTAAGGCAAATCCTTTTATACAGCATCCAAAAAACTGGATATGGGAACCACTGTATTTCAGTAACATGCTAGGAATATTTTTCTAAAGAAAATTTTCAGTAAATATTCCCTGTCCTTTCAACATATATTCTATATATGAAAATATCCCTTATAAAGACCAACAATTTTCATAGCACAAAAAGTCTATTAGACAGCAAGATGGGCAGCTACAGATGTGATTTCTCACGTACTGCTTGACATCCATTCCATACACTCACAAAAACTCAGGAGGTTGTGGACAAATTTGTGTCTACAGAAATGCCACCTTGAGTTCACTCCAAAGGCACACTGCATATATTGTATTGTCCTCCTTAAACAAAAACTAACCATTATGCTGTCATAACAGCCAATCGGGTTTTCAGTAAGGAACTTGACCAAAGTGCTTGTGGTGGACTTGCTTAGCTGCCATGTGAATAGCTTGCCTTAAAAAAATAGCAAGATGAATCTTTGGCCCATATTCCAAACATTTGATGAAAAGACTCCTGTTGACTTCACTGGGCTTTAGATTATACCCACTGCCATCAAGATGAAAAACTGCAGGCACTTAAAGTAAAGTTCTGGATGGATTGAAAAACTAGATTTATTATCCCTCTAAGGACATATCTGAAGGAAATTAGTATGCAACATATCGCTATACACAAGCAACCTCACATTCAAATTCAGGATCTGAAATGTTGGTAAAAATGTAATTTATTAGGCGACTTGTTAACTCTCATTAACTCTGTTTAGTTCTGAAATCAACTATTTTCTAAAGTAAACCTGAACTTTATATACAAAAACTGAATGGGCTGTCCTTCACAAATAAGCTTCCAGGCAGACACAGAATAAACAATAACCTATGAAAGTAGATAACCTATGAAAGCAGGAACCCTTAATAGCATGTGGTCATCAGCAAGATATTTTTTTATATCAGCCTTCTTGTGGGCATAAATTTTGGTTGATTTGCAAAGTGTTGTCAGAAGAGAATTTAACTGCCAGGAAATTATTCATAGTACTGTCAAGTACAATATATGCAATGGTTTGTCAAATTAAATAGACAAATTGCAGAGAGAGAGGAGTCTGAACCCAGGACATCCCATACCATCACATTCAACATGGGCAGTTGTGGGGAACTGAACGTGAAACCATAAAATGCTGCTGATATGCAGAACAGTGAATTCCTCATGCTGCAAACAGGCCACCTTATAAAAATGAAAGTATATTATAAATGTGACTTTATTTTTAGCGTAAAGAAGATACTGCCCATAAAAAGATGGGGGAAGTGAGAACCAGTTTGTCAAATCTGTCACAGAAGAGGGCTGGATGAATGAGTCTATTTGCATGCTACAAAACACCAAAGGGAGCAGCCACCAAAATGTTAAAAGTAGTTTCAACAATCAATTATGCAAGCACATGTCAGACTGCTGAACAGACAATGGTTTACTATGTAGAGAAATCTCCAAACTCGCATATTTACCAAAATAACTACTCACTTGCCAAGTTTGCACAATGAGTTGTTTCAGTTGTTTTGTGGCAGAGAGCAGCATCCTTTCTTTAATCTGTTACAAAATATATTTCCAGGGTCTGGATTACAGTGTCCAGTGTGTGACTTTCCATAGGTCCAAGTTCATAGAGGTGGTAGCACTGATTAGATCAGCCCTCTGACCCTGAAGACACAGGTTTTGACAACCTCTAGAACAGCTTTTGGGAAAGAGAGGAGTGGGAGCACTGCTGTTTGTTCCTCTGCAAGGCAAAGTAATTACACAGGTGTAATCCTAAGGCAATGGAGGTGAAGCTAAAAGGAGGTGGTGTTTGAAGATGTTACTACAGCTCTACTATTTTTACCCAGCACATGGGACAGACTGGCTGTGTGAGGGAACAGGCTACCTCAAGACTCTGCTTGCTTCCAGGCCCTTGGGAGCAGGACTACAGGAATGTCTGAATTTTCTCTTTGTTGACTGAGCAACAAGAAACTGCATTAGGCTGAACTGCATAATTTAGGCTTCTTTAGTTCTTGCTTGTGATGTTTCTTTTATACTCTTTTTTTCCGAACCGGTTGATCAGTCTCAGAACTAAAATTTGCAATTTATTTTTCAAATTTCCTGCTCTTCTTTCCTCTCTCCCTCCTCTTTTTTCTTTTTCTTTTCTATTTTTTTTTCTGAAATTATGACTTGATTTGTCACAAATCATTTCAGTATTCTCCAAATCCCACTTCTGATGAACTGACTATTCAAAAATATTGCTCAATTCTACCCAGTGGGATTAATTTGTCTCCAGGCTTCACAGAAAGGACACTGCTTCATACTCACTTGGAGAAGCTTGGAGAAGTCAGAAAATGACACTGTTCTCCCAATGCTGAGAGGCTGATGGGTTTTTAAGACTACAGCTGAGAAGAATTTTATTCTCCATGGAAACACACACCAGGAATAGTACCTTGAAAGGTCTGTTAAACAGTTACAGATTTCATATATATGAAAATTAATTATAGATCACTGCACATATTGTTCAGTGATGCATGAGAATAATGACCATTAACCACTTAAACTAATGATTTCTGCAGTTGTCATGCAAAGTCATAATATATAAATATGTGAAGTAAGTATTAAATTTTACATATTTTTGCCAAAAAAAGAGCCCAGTAACAAAACAAACTTGTTCTTTATGCTTTGATTTGTGCTCTTGTGGTCTGAATCAAAGGATCTTCATTATTTCTGTGACTTATGTCTATTTGATAATATGGAAGATTCTTTCCTCCAAAATGCAGAACTGTTCTTATTTCAGTGCTAAGGACAGAAATACAATCTGATGTTCCTTCACACCCTATAGACCTGTGTGAAATCTGGTTATTTCTCAGAACAGACCTTTCTAATCCTGTCTATTTGTGTATCCTGTGAATCTATCCTTCTACATTCCTTCAAATCAAACTTCCTAGCTCAAATATTTTGGTCATCATACTGTAGGGCTTGACCTTTTGAAGTCTTCTTAACATCTTCCAGTAGATAACAAATGAAGACAAAAGAAGAAATGAACATTGAAAGCCAAGTCTCCACACCTCACACCTGTATTTCTTTCTACATAAGGCACTGTCTTTCAGATAATGTGTTCCATTACTATCACTACTAAGCAGATAAATTTAGAATCTACCAGATGGTTTTCAGTCTCTATGTCAGCAAAAACTAATATTTATACAAGATATTACAGGGGAATTTCATTGAGACAACAGCTGTAAATAATACAGGGACTCATATGGAGAAGACATCTCCATTCTTAGCACATGTTTATAATTGAAACATGGTCCAGCTTTTACAAGCCTCTGAGTAAGTCACAAGAACAGCTCCATGCATGGTGCATGCTACATTGTCCCAGAGCTAACATTCTGTCACTTGAAGTCATTTGCATCCACACAGCACTGGGACATTTTGAAATCAGCTCTCCCTTATCTAGTCATGCCTTCAAAGTCCTCTGCTCTGCCATTGTGCTGTTCCCATCTTGAATTTATATCTGGAATTTTGCATATTACATGTCCTGGGAAGCTGACCCGAAGATAAAGCAATTCAGAGGCCAAACAGCACATATCTCATGTCTTAACACATCCACTCCACTGACTCTTTAGAAGCAGCATGTAAAAACCCCACGTGAGCAACTTACTAGTGTTCAATGCAAACAAGTTTTTGGTGATGCAGTAACTTCAGACCATAGGAAGTAAAGACATATGAAGTGGAAAGGAAGAGGTTGTTAACAGAACTCAGGCTCTTAGAGCAGGTCTTTGCTGATACTGGTTCTACTGTTGTGAAATTAAGGATGGGAGTGTGCAGGTGGCTGGACTGATAGCCTAGTTGCCAAGGAATACATTCAGTGCAGGAGTTCAATGTGCAAGCTGTGGGTTGACCTCGGGGGTGGCAGGAGCCCCAGCCCAAGGCAGAAGAAAGAGGGCAGGAACTGCCAACCCTTTCCAGAACAAAGGGCTCAGGTACCTGTGGCAGGTGATCGAACACTGAGAGACACAGAAGGAGCTGATGAATCCCAAACTTTTCCATGCTTAGACTGTAAGAGTATAACAGTACAGGGGTTTTTCTGTCAGGGGTCTGTCCTCAGAGGCACCCAGATCTGCTGTTATTTTGTTATTTAGATACGTAGTTATTGCACTATGATTAAATTATTGTAAGGATCTGGACATCGGAGGCTCTGCTATGAGAAACCTGGGGTCGAGCCTGTAAGGGAACCTGGTCTGACTGTATGAGTGTGGAGTGTGTAGCTGTGAAAGGACTTCAGTCCCAGCTCAGCTGGTGCAAGAGTGACTGGCAGAGTGGCTCCTGGGTGGATAGACAGGGAATTTTCCCTAACACAGTGAAGAGTTTACTCTGAGATACTATGCTTAATGGTAGAAATAAAATAAGGAATATGTATTCCACACAGACCACCTGTAAACAATGTGCACAATTTTCCATATAGGATTTGTGATTAACACTGATTAAGGGATGGGTACAATGTTATGAAACTCTTATCATGCTTCATGTGGGGATTTTAGTGTACTCTGTTGGAAGATTTTTAAATTCTGCACGTTTGGAGATTAAAATAAAGCATCTGAATGTTCAGTGAATGCAGGCATTTCAATGAGTTGTTTAATGAATTAGTGAAGGCAGCCATTTTAATGAATCACTCAAGACTGGAACCCATGAATACAAAGTTATTTTCAATGAATTTTTAATAAATAACAATGAGGATGCCAAATTAAATTCTGTGAACGGTAGAAAATAGAAGGATTAAACACACAACTGTGACCAGTATAAAGTATTATTAAACAGAGATGATCATTTGCCAGTTAAAACCTTAAACTCAAGTAAAACAGAAGAAGTTTATATAGGCTGCTTTACAGTGCTCCGTCACATTATTCACAATGCTTTCCAGAGAGTCTCTTTACCCTTTCATTATCTTCCTGTGTCTATGCCAACTCTACCGTGGTTTTGCCTTTCTCTCTTTTTTTTAATCTCTTTTTTCTTCATTTTCTTCTTCCTTCTTTATTGCTCCCTTAAGGTGCATATAGCATTTTGTACTCAAGGCAGTGCTACTGAAAGGAGTTGGTCACTCCAGGGACAGTCCAGTACATAGTCCTTGCCTTGCAGACTGAAACTCATTAGGTGTATCAATGAAAACACTGGATACTGGTCCAGCTGAGAAATTTTGTAGTGATCTCATTTGCCAGTATGGTGTTTTCAGATCTCAGAACAGGGTGAAGGAGAATAATGGGCTCTATGGATAGTGCCAAGTGAACTGTTCTGTGATGCAATCCCTGCATCAAGCATTTTTGGGTGCTTTTTTTCCTAAAACACAGACACTCATGGATCAACATAATGGATGCTGCAAAATAGCTAGAATTTTGCAGTAACCAAAATATCTTTCTCTGCTGGAAACATTTGTGTTGTGTGACTTGGCTGGTCTACCATATCATGCTTCATATTGGTTAAAAGCTCAGAACACGTTTTTTTTTTTTCCCCCCTTCTGTAACTACTGCAACAGTGAAAAGGGTACTTCCTTTAAATTTAATCTATAATCTCCACAGTGTCACCATTTTGGCTGAGGATAATTTGGAGGTTTTGTAGGTAGAGGAAGGACATTGAAGAAAAAATGCAAAGTGTGGGCAGCAGTAATCAAGGGGAGAGCAGGGGACATTGATATGGGGTATGGATGTAACAATGGAAATAGAAGAACTGGGAAGCTTTAGTACAGCTCCTGGATATATACCAGATAACATCAAAGGAATATACAGATATAAGGGTTTGCTTCATCTCAGTTTGAGGCAGTAGAGAGCATATTCATGTCTCACACACACTAAGCACTTTCCTACCAGCGCTTTCCTGCATGCAGCCTGTGCTTGAAGAAACAAGGGAAAGAAAGTCAACAAGATAAAAAGAAGCAAAGAAGCACAACCTAAAATGGCTGATAGCACAGCACCAAGGTGTTCGTGTCTCTCTGCCTACACTAGTTGTTGCAGGTGAGTCTCCTCCCAAGCAGGGTTTCCCTCACAACTCAGGCAAGACCTGCTGGTAGATCTTTTAGATCCCCTGCTGTTGCAGTGCTCCGGTCAGATCCTGGATTTTGGTTACAAATTCTGTCTGTCCAATGTAGCAGATGTCAACCACAGAGGTGTGCATGGAGAGAACCAAATACAATGCCTCGGCAAGGTGATGTCAGACAAGTGTACAGTCCATCTACTTATAGTAGATACCTATTTAGTGAAGTCTCCCATAAAACATTGTTTTCCTCCACACATCTCTATGAGTCAGCACTGCCCTGGCAGTCAGGACAGCCAAGCGTGTCCTGGGGTGCATCAAGCCCAGCGTCACCAGCTGGGCAGGGGAGGGGACTGTCCTGCTCTGCTCTGCATTGAGGCAGCCTCACCTTGAGTGCTGGGGGCAGTTTTGGGTGCCACAATGTAAGAAAGACATAAAGCTCTTAAAGAGTGTACAAAGGGAGGGCCATGAGGATGGTGAAGGGCCTTGAGGGAAAGCTTATGAGGAGAGGCTGAGATCACTTGCTTTGTTCAGCCTGGAGAAGAGGAGACTGAGGGGAGACCTCATTGCAGTCACCAATTTCCTCACAATGGGAAGAGGAGGGGCAGACACTGATCTCCTTTCTCTGATGACCAGTGAGAAAACCTGAGCGAATGTTATGAAGCTGTCTCATGGGAGGTTTAGGTTGGATATCAGGAAAAAGTTCTTCCTTCAGAGAGTGGTTGGCCACTGGAACAGGCTCCCCAGGGAAGTGGTAACAGCACAAAACCTGTCAGAGCTCAAGAAGTATTTGGAGAAAGTCCTCAGGCACATGGTGTGATTCTTAGAGTGGTCCTGTTCAAGATTTGGACTTTGATGATCCTTGTGGGTGTGTTCTGACTCAGGATATTCTGTGATTCTGTGACCTAGAGTGCCTTTATTATGGCATGGTGTTGACCTCAGTTTTGTTCAGACAGCTGCCTATGGGCAGTAGTACTAATTACAAAAGGACTAGAAGCAGTCTGGCCCTTGATGGGCCACAGGTGCAACCAATAAGGACAAGCCCTACAAAAGAGGGGGTTGGCTGACCCTGAGTCAATTGGGACCTCCCTGCTGAGCTGTGAAGGTGTGCTGGATTCTTGGAGTCTGCTGGTTGTGCTGAGAGGAGACAGGGACAGGTGGCCGTCTGAGGAACAGAAAGGAGTTAGCTGGTCATGCAGAAAGGAAAATAAAGAAATCAGAAGGCTGTGTGATGCTGCTTGGTTAAAGTTTAGTCATCCAAAGGCTGTGTGGCCCTGCTTAAGGAACAGGGCTGGGTGATGCTGCCCATAGAAGAAAACAAAAGGCTGAGAGAGGCTGCCTGAACAAAACTTAGTTCTCCAAAAAGTATTGTGTCTGTCTCAACTGTGACATGTATTGTGACATATGTAACTTATGGTTGTGGGCTACCACGACAGCTACCTAGATAGCTGAACACTGGCATAATTGCTAGTGAGAGTTGAGTCCACAACGTCAGGCATAAGCTGAGCTGTGAGAACTGATTCAGGTACCTGAAGTCATGCAAAATACACAGTGGCTGTAAAAGAGCATCAAATAACGTTGCTTGGTCTAGCCAGCATGGCATGACTGTGGTAGGGGACTGCAGCAGAGAACTTAGCACATGCTTACTCACCCTTAACAAATTAACTTCACTGTTGTGAAAAATATCACCTTTCACTGAAATCTACTTCCACCATAGGTTTATTATTGTACATGAAAACAGTTGTGTCAGGAATCACAGAACCACAGAATGATCTTGAAGGTCTCTTCCAACCTAGTCATCGAGTCCAACCCATGCCCTCACTCCTCAACTAAACCATGGCCTCGAGTGCCATATCCAGTCTTTTTTTAAACACATCCAGGGATGGTGACTCCAGCACCTCCCCAGGCAGGCCATTCCAGTACTTTCCATGAAAAACTTTTTTCTAATATCCAACCTAATTTTCCCTTGATGTAGCTTGAGACTGTGTCCCCTCGTTCTGTCAGCTGCTGCCTGGAGAGAGAGAGAGAGAGACCAACTTGCACCTGACTGCAACCATCCTTCAGGGAGTTGTAGAGATTGATAAGGGCACCTCTGAGTCTCCTTTACTCTAGGCTAAACAACTCCAGCTCCCTCAGTCATTCCTCACAGGGCTTGTGTTCCAAGCCCCTCACCACAAAGAATGTTGTTTGAGAACACTAAGTATGTTAACATACAAGAAGACTAGCTAAGCAGAAAAAAAAAAAAAATCAAGTGTATAAAATCTTTCAGCTGACATAAACTGACAGCTGATGGAATGATTTCAGTCTGCCATTGTTGTTCCCACATGACAAGTATACCTGTTCTTTCATTTTAGGAAAATTGTGACGATGACTTCTCATGTTGCCTTTCCAAGGCTGCAAGGAGTCAGAGAAAATTAGCACTCAGAAGCAGATGCTACATTCATATTCTCAAATGTTACACAAGTGTTTTCAAACAATTTTTCTCTGGTCTCATATTACAGGTATGTTGTAACACTTCATTTGTAAATCACAGTTTTTCGATTCCTTATTTACCTGTTACAGTTTTTGTCCTATTATTAGAAAAATCATCTTATTAAAAACCTGGAATTCACATACCTTTTACATAGTACTTCTTCAAACCTAAAAGCCAGAAGACCTATAAGCAAACAAGGCTCTATTTTTAAGTGCATAATTACCACACACCTATTTGCCTACTTTCACAGCAATTGAGAGCCTATAAATAGATACTTCTATCAATTTGAAACTAAGTTTAATTACTACAATGTTTCAAAGAGATGGCACATAGACAACACATAGACAACAGATGCAAAACAAAAATTGGGAAAAAAACCCAAAACACTGCCACCCTCTAAATACACAGAATTTTCTAATAGTTATTGAAATAAAGGACAAAATAATATCTGGTTTAAATGAAAATAAAATAGAGTATGATCTTTCTAATAGTGGTAAAAGGCACTGGGTCAAACTCTATTACTCAACATCTAATGGTGTTTCCATGTTCATGTTATGCCTAGCTGAAATTTTTATTTGTGCTGCAAAGTCACAGGGTTTTAGACATATAATTAAAATCCCTTCCAGGAGACTGAAGAGCTACTTCCATGGCTCACATTCCTGCTTCTGTTTCAGCTGTTACCTGACTGGCCTCCATCCCATAATTTACTCTTTCTTCACATCATTGCTGATTTGCTGTAACAACAACCCCAAGGAGAAGTGAGAGGTATGCACTGAATCTTTCTATGGTTACCTCTCCTTCACGTGCTAAGGACTTGCTTTGGAAGACAACATGAGGTACTGCTGATATTTATTTGATTAGGAAAGCTAAAGAAATCACTGAGACTGAAAGCATCTCCCTGTAAAACCAGCAGGATATAAATTCTGATTAGTTGTATCTTCCACACAGGCCACTCACTTGGTGGGTCCCTTCCAACTCAGAATATTCTGTGATTCATCTCTCCTCAGCAAAGCATTGAATTTTAATGAAACACGCTTGTTCTACAAAATGAGGTTAATTGTAGGAGAAATTAAACCCTTTCTGAAGAGAGGAAGAGAGAGGTCATGAAGCCGAAGGAAAAAATATGCATGCTCCCAGAAAAGCACATATTAATCACAACATTGCTAACAAGGAATTCATGCCACTAACTGTGGAGCAGCTGTTCACAGAGGTAATACAAGATTCCTTCAGAGAGAGTGTGGATCAGGAAGCACTTGCTGTATCAGTGTCCTTCCAATGTGTCGGCGTGCCACTGAGATCACAGGATCTGCCCAGTCTCACTATTAGCAATGCAGGTTTCTCCAGTCTGGGAGACAAACTTCATTTCTCTCACGTTACATAGAAAGTCAAGTCGCATTATTAGTGAGATTATTTATATTTAGTGAGATTTAAGGTTCTAAATGGTTAGCTCCCTTTCTGTTATAGGAGGGAGGTGCTAATGAAGCTACCATTTGACATCACAGCACCACAGAATCCACTGCTAGGAACACAAGGGGCTCCACACTTAAACTTGGTAGGCCAAATTGCATTAGAATATTCACACGAATTTGCTCACTTAAGCAGTTCCATCTCTCCTCTTTGCTTTCTCTTATATATCTTTCCATTATTTGTCTTACAAGTGTCATCATAGGTCTAAGAAAGGATTTTACAGTGAAGTTGGGGTTTTTTTCCTGTGCGACATTTTCTTTTCCTTTTTTTTTGTCAGTTTGGTAGTTTTGATAAAACTTTAAAAAATTATTTAGATGGTGGGGCTTTTTTGTTTTTTTGTTTTTTTTTTTATCGCCAGGAAGATGGTTCTGGTCCAAATGAGAGAGGAAATTGAGCAATTTCAAAGACATGCCAACAGTGAGGGTACACACAATGGCTGTAGAAGAATATGATTCAATCCATCCTCTGGTTAAGACTAAAGATGTAATCTCAGCTCTTCTATATCAGAAAATAATGTATGACCCTTACAGAATAATACTAACACCTAGTACAGTGCTATTCAGATAATAATAATATCTGGATTTTTTTTTCCCAGCAAAAAGTAAAGAGTAAGAAGTAAAGAAATCCCAGGGCTGCTGAATCTGACTGAAGTCCAATGGTCATAAATTTTTAAGTGTGCTGAAGACCATGGCATTTATCTTCCCTAGCTCTAGAAACAAATCAAAAATACCTACATCTTAGATAGCTGACTAGAAATCTTTTATAGCCAACTGCAAGGAGCATGTATTTCAAGGTTTCAGTATATCACTATAATGATAATAATACCATGAATTACACTGACTACAGGAGCTCTCTTTCACCTGGCATCCTTTTTTTTTTTTTATTGCATATTATGCTGATTTTTCTCTTCTTATTTTCTCTCTCTTCCTCCAGAGATTCTTTTTTCCTTTAAATCTATTTTCCAATTAGCTTTTTTGCATTACTGGGTAGCAATCTTAAGGTATTTCTTCAAGTTCTGTGAGTTCATTTTGTTGAAAACCAACTTGCAGAGCAATTCAATTTCCAGCTTTTTGAAGAATGCCTCTGCTGCTTCTGGCTCTTCACATTTCCTTGTGATGTTTCCTGCTCTAATAATTAATATGAGAGGCAGCAGAGTGCTGTGGTTACTCATGGGGCTTTTTTCTCCTCTTGTGGAGAGAGATGTCATATAAAGCAGTTTTTCTTCTCTGTCCCTTCTTTGGTTATAGATATAAAATTTCTTACACTTCATCCTCTCTGCATCATTGGGTGTTCATTGATTTGACTTCTCTACTGGTTTTTTAGGAGATAAAGTGTTTTCCTGAGATATTCAAAACCTTGCAGCTAGTGAGCTGGATTTACTGTGGATTTTGGCATTGGGTATCCATGGGCTTTTCCAGTTTCTTTCTTTCAATTAGCATCTAAATTTAGTATGGTTTATAACTTTTCTATGGATAAAAATTATCAACGGACATTCCAAATTATCTTCCTT
This sequence comes from Phainopepla nitens, assembly GCA_013400175.1. Taxonomy (NCBI): domain Eukaryota; kingdom Metazoa; phylum Chordata; class Aves; order Passeriformes; family Bombycillidae; genus Phainopepla; species Phainopepla nitens. The sequence goes on from VXBQ01010699.1 coordinate 767,080, forward strand.
TCTTCTGCTGATGGAAATGCAAAGGTTAAATTTCAGATTTGTATGGATTATTATTTTTTTTGTTGCTGTTGTTTCTATGAGGTGTTTTAGTTTACTATTGTTTTATCTTCTTCTGAAGAAATTTTAAATTTAGTTAACATTAATCCTGACTTAAGGCCTGTCAGAATGATCTTTTTATGAATCACAGAAATATACAGAGAGATTAGAAATCACTCATAAATTTTCAAGAAAGTTAGCCCTGGCTTCTCCCTCTCTCATCCAAGTGTCTGTGATAAACATTTCACCAAGATTTTTCTCCATATCAAAGTGGCCTGTGATTTCTGAGACACGGATAGAAGATGTTTTTTAACAGCCTTTGTTGGATTGTATTTCCAAGGGTTTCACTAATAACAAGAAATTGTTGGGCTACATAACATCTGCAATAATTTCCACAAAGACTTCTTATGAATCAGTATCGTCATTGGTAGGCTTCCAGTCTGAAAAGTAATCCTTTTATTTGATATCTCCCCAGGTTTTGTATGAAGATAGTATAAATAATCTTTTCGTAATGATACTCTCTGAGCTGTTTATGCCTTCTTAGGCTTTCAGTATGTGCACTAATAATGTATATGCTTTGTCTCTTTTTTAGGCTGTAAATCTCCTTCCTTGCTTCCTGCAGAAGTTTCTCCTTTTTTTTTTTTGGTCCACATATTTGTCCATATCCTTGTTACTTTTCCCTCTACTAGTTTTACTTTTTTTGATGTGGAAAAACAGAACTGCACATCATATTGAAGCACAAAGAGATAAAACACTCTCTAGAATTTTCAGGTCCCTCTGGCTGTCTATTTTTTGTCCCCTCAAAAATCATAAAATCATAGAACTATTTATGTTAGAAAATACCCTTAAGATCATCAAGTCAGACTGGTATCCCAGCCCTGCCAAGTCCAGCACTAAACTATGTTTCTAAGCACCACAAACCCAGAAAGGAAATGGAAGTGATTTGTGCACTGAGCCGGGAGTTTAGCGATGATTTCCAAGGCAATTAGGTTAATATGAAAAACACAGCAGAAGAATCACAATCAACCAGGCAGTTTTTCAGGCAGATGGGGTGCTGTCCCAGAGAGTATGGCCAAGGGAGGAATGGTCCGACTAAGTTTGGTAAATGGAAATTTTATCAAAATCTAAGCAGAAGATCCAAAATGACCTTGTGATGCGGCCACCGGAGCCCGGGCTAGCTCAGAGAGGCACACCGGCGCCGTGCCAACTGTGGGGAACTGTCTCAGTGTGGGGAGCACTGAAGGCAGAACCTTTTGAGCCACTTGCTCAACAGTGCAGAGTCTCTCACCAGCATCAGGAATTGGACAAAGGAGAAGGAGGAGGCCTCCTGCTGTGGGGTTTCAATAACGTGGGTTTAATAATCTTGGAGGTTCACAGCAGGAGAGACACCGAGCACCTCTGTGCACGGGGTTAAGTACAACCAAAAACCAGTGAGAGAACACAAACAGGTGACCAATTGGGAATTTCTGGGGGAGGAATGAGGGGAATTGTTTCTAACTCTAGGGCAAATTGGGGCAGGGGGGATGAAGGGGGAGGTCATATGGACCAAGGGGGCATGGAATATGAGGGGAATCCCCAGCAGATGTTATGATTAGGGACTGGTTCAGGGCGAGACTGGCGAGGAAGTTTCGGGAATAAAGGATAGGGTTACAACAACAGACAGGGAAGGAGCTGGAACAAAGGGTGGGGATAAAATGAGGGACAGCTAGAGGGAGGATATAACTTAGGGACCAACCAACTGTAGGGAAAACCCACGGGAAGCATAGGGTCGAACCATTAAACATAGAACTGTAAAATATAAAAAATACCCACTGCAAAAACCTTGCACACATTAAGAAATAGCCCATCAAAGGCTGTTGTCTCTATGCACAGTAAAAAGGGTCTCTTGGGAAATATTTATCTTAAACATTTATACGTATCTGTGCTTTACATAAACACAACTATTACTTCAGAAGTGCAAGCAGCACTTCTGAAGACAGATTTGCCCTGCATTTTCAAGGCCATCAAAACAGCTACCAGGGCTCTTATGCTCTTTGGGGCCTTTCACTTGCAGCTCTGTCCACATTGTTGCAGACCTGTAAGAGCACCTGTCCCCTGCAGACACACACACACTGCCTTAAGGCTCTCAAGAATGGGTGCAGAAGAGAGGGACCAGTAGAGACTGTGGCTCAGCAGAGGCACTGTGCAACATTAACATTACACACAGGTGCTGAAAGACCAAGTGCCAACTGCAGCCTTCAGCAACTCTACATTTTCAGGCAAAACCAAAATCTGAGTTTGGCCATGCAGCACGATAGCCACCACTGTGTCCTGTGGATAGAGGGTCGTGATATGTGCTTACCAGTGCTACTATGACTTTTCTTTGTCTTTTTCCCTCTCTTCCTTCTTTAAACACTCAGCAAAAATTAAAGCTTTAGAAATTTAAGTCTAAATTACATTAGATTTCCAAACTTAAATCTTCCACATGCAAAAAATTGCTCCTGCATCACCAATATAGCTTTTCAAGGCAAAATTACAAAATATACATTGTGTTTGCTGTTCCACTGTGAGAAATATATAAACAGACATTTCTGCTGTGGCATGAAGGTAAACTCGTGTACGGGGTGTATATTCTGGTTGAGTTGAAATAATTTTCAGGAGTTAACCATTTTCTTTTTCTATTGCCTGACATTTTTAATTCACAGGACCCAACCTGGTTTGTCATGGGACTGCCTAACATCTCTGTTCTAGAATAGTATAAGATCCTAGAGCAAAATGAGCATCAGACCCCAAATTTAAGTATGCCTGTGAGCATATGGATGGATTCTCAGGTATCTTATTGAAGTAGAACCATTTGCCTAATTTTGTTAATGTTTTTGATGCTATGGCAAGCTTCTACTGTTCACTGGAAAATTTAACTGAATCCAAATTAAAACATGTAGTAAATGCTGGGGCGCAGCTACATGGTTGCTTACCCAATTTGTGACTACAGGACAGGGTGTACTAAAACTCCTTTGACTTTAAAGACATTCCATATACTGTTAGAAATGGAAATAAATGTAGCTATGTGGAATAGTAACTGACAAAGATGGATGAGCCAGTAATCCCATGCATGGGAAGAGAGCATGGTTGGTTTGGGTCTTTTGAGCATAATATAGCTTGGAAGTTTCCGCGTACACATGCGTGTGTGTGATTCATATATAAATTTTTATATACTCTTATTGACCCCAAAAAATGAACATATGGACAGTAAAATACGTGTTGTAGTTCAGCAACAATTTTGGAGGACAAAATTTGGCAATCCTGGAATAAAAATATGAGGCAACCCTGGGAATATCTCTAGCCTCAAGGTCAATGGAGTCAAAAGCAGTCAAAGGAGTTGGGTCTGTATCATCAGTCCCATCTGGCATGAGAGTGATGCAGCTGTTTTGTGAGATGGAGGCCACAATACTCTCAGCAATGAGGCTGGGAGGTGAAGGGAATGTTAAGTCATCAAGGGACAGCCTCAGTTCTGGTGCCATGGGAATAGACTTTTGTCGAGCAGAACCTTATCAGGTTTGAAGGCAACAGTAATGCTGCCCAGAGGCTGACCCTGCACAGCTTCTGCTGTGCCTTTCACAGGCTGTGGCTGGAGGGGAAGATGCTGTCTTCACCAGCATCTGTGCTAAGGGGATTTTGTCTGACTGGATTAAAAGCATTCAGCCTTCACTTTACACCACTGCCATTCTTTCATCCACCACAGAGGAATGGGAGGAGAAATTGGTCTTTCAGCAGCATGGAAGAAGGAGTACAATGGGACTTAGCAATGGACATGTACATGAACCTGGAGAACAAGATCTAAAGTGGTATTATTTATTTTTCCTGCAGGATTTGATAGAAGAGACTCAATTTTTTGAGGTTTTTAACACTGTAATTTAAAGCCAAATCCTAATGTCCTCAAAGTTGAGCTGCCTTTTCAGCTACATCAGATTTATGCTGGCATAAAACTTCCTTGGTTTCAGGGAAGCTAATCTCAGTTTATTTAATGTGCTCTAAATCAAAGACTATATTGAAAAAAACCAGCTCAAAGACAGGTTAATGGGAACGTGACCCAAGTAGGGGCCAAGAACAGTGACCATTAGTGTGTAATGAAAAAAAAGGACATTCATACTCAAGAATACTTGCCAAAAGCCTACACCTTTTATACTCCCTCTTTAATCTCACCAGAATGCCTTGATTTATGTTTCTGTCCATTTCCACACTGTTGCTAATATTTCCATGTTTCTCTGTATGTGAAATTACTAGCTAATCTCTCTCCTTTTTCTTCCCCATCCATCCTGGCCTGTCCTAGAGATAGATATCATACATGAGATCACAGTTACAGTATTCTTCCATGTGGTCCAATCCTGAAAAGCAATTTGGAAGGCCTTTTCTATGGTTATTCTTCTTTGGAGGATGTTAAAGGAGCAGTGTGTTGATGTTGGAGAAACAGTGACACGTCCAAGCAGACAAGGGTGATCTTTCATGCAACATGGAAAGAATTACAGATGGAAGATCATAGCCATAAAATTTTAAAGATGAAGCTGCAGCTGAGTAACCTGACTGAATGAATCACTGAAAAGTTTTTATGCCTGTTTAAATTTTGATAAAGAGGAATCATTTCAAAGGACTTCACAGTGGAGATTTTGAAATCACAAAATAAAAACCCACAAAATCCAATTCCTTGGAATGAAATGTGATTTTGCTGAAATGTCACATTTCCCTCTCACAAGAGAAGGACAATGTTCACAAATTAGAGAAATTTCAAAACCATATTCTTAGCTACAATTGAAAGGTAAGCAATAAAATATAGTTTTGGTAAGAAAACAAGAATTATATTTTTCTACAATCTAGTGAAAAACTGTTGTATCATTAATATTTTGTTAGTGGAGAAGTGAGTTGTGGTTATGGCTCAACAAACCTCAGCACAAATTATGCCAGAAATATTGCATGGAGGAAAATCTTTCATTCCCCCTATACTCCCACCTTCTATTGAGAGCTGTAATTACAAGGTTCTTATTGAGCAATATTATAGAGACACCTTCTTGCTTTGCTCTGCTTAAGAGTTTGTCAATGCTTCCATTATAAACCTCTCCTTTTAGGGGCTCACATGACTGTACAATTTTGCACTGGATTGAAACTTGGCATAAGATCATAGCAAAAAAGCATGTTTTTTCCCATAATTAGTTTTTCTTCAAATTTGATCATTGGAAAAAAGAAACCCAGTGACTTCAAAAATTAAAATAAAAGCTATTCCAAAACATAAGCTTTCATATGGTTTTATTTGCTTTTATCCCCATCAAGGCAGGAAAAAAAAAGAAAAAGAAAAACTAACACATAGGTTAACATTTCAGCTGTAGTTCAGCACTTACAGAGCAAAGACATTCAACATTAAAGCTGGAATCACAGTGGTCTCTTAGCAGTGGGTGATCTGTCATTCCATATGGACTGACTACAAAGGTGTGAGTTAAGTATGGAGTTACAGTCTTAATTCTGAATTTCCTTACCTTGGTGAGTTTAAGACAGATGCTTAATGCTCTTTGAATGTAGTGGCTTATACACTTTTACTTCAAATGTAGTTTTTGGACATCGTGCCTAGAACTGTTTTGAAAGTCTTTCCCCAAAGGTAGGAAAATTAAAGTATGTTGTCATTTCCCACTGCTCCCTCAAAGGAGGGGTTTTGTTTGCTGTTCTGGATTACTGTTCTGATTTTTTTTCCCCTCACTCCCCCCATTAAATGTAACATACAAGGTGGGGTTTTATTCCCTGCTAGTGAAGACATGAGATATTGGTATCACTTTCAGTAATCCAAGGAGAGATTAAAAAATTAAGTACTGTATGTATTTTTTTTCTTGCATGAACATTTTAAAGATTTGCTAAATGGTAGTTTAGAAACTGTGTGAAAGGAAAGGAAAGGAAAGGAAAGGAAAGGAAAGGAAAGGAAAGGAAAGGAAAGGAAAGGAAAGGAAAGGAAAGGAAAGGAAT